>JAKTSB010000097.1:0-25310 GCA_030579975.1 Blastobotrys buckinghamii (nom. inval.)
ATTATTTATTATTACATTTATTAAGGACATTAGAACTATAGGAAGAACATTCGGAGGTCGGTCCCATGGACTGCTCTTCACGGTATATATATTAATGAGCACAAAAAAAGATACAATTATCATCTTAAGAATTAATATATCTGGCCAATCATTTTTTTATTCTATATTTCCAATTGGACATTTATAATATTTAGATAGTTAAACCCTGTGGCATAACTGTAAATAGTGGTTTCAAATACCGGCTAAAACCTATAGCAGGATATGCAGCTCTTATTGTATATAGGGCCTTATATACTATAGTTATTAATACGGTAATAAAAAAGTTATAACTTTGAAAGCCTGGCTGGTACATCCAATGGAGGACATCACATACCGTGAGTTTAACTTAAATTTTTTTTTTTCTTTTTTTTTTTTTGCAGCTACATTTTGCGCTAGTGTCAAGTCCTTAATCTGATACAGAGGTAGCAAAATACTGATAATCGTATAATGATAGCTATAATAGATTTAACTAAATTACTGAATGATATTCCTCGCTTGGTAATTTGAAAGCAGCCACAGTTGTTCAGCCAGACAGTGTGTTAAATGGATGACTTCCCATTTGCTAAATGCTCGA
This sequence comes from Blastobotrys buckinghamii (nom. inval.), assembly GCA_030579975.1. NCBI lineage: Eukaryota > Fungi > Ascomycota > Dipodascomycetes > Dipodascales > Trichomonascaceae > Blastobotrys > Blastobotrys buckinghamii (nom. inval.). The sequence continues at coordinate 614 of JAKTSB010000097.1, forward strand.
GTACCGGTAGCAGTTCAAGATGATTATATATACTTATTAATCTATCCATTTCCTGTATGTATATGCATTGGCAATTGGACATTCGATGAGCATCATCATTTTCGGGTATATGATATGGTTGGATGGCTGAGCCACTACAATACCAGCCAGTATTTAATTAACATTTGAAGATAACAAGCTAAGAAATAACATGGCGTGAACTATATTATAATGTTGAAAAAATTTGCCCAAAAGATCTTGAAATTGGCGATACCATATGTAAAAATACAATATCTAGTAGTAGAGGAGCAAGCTTTGCCATTTCTCAATTTTGGCTATTGTTTTTCTTGTAACAAAGTTCTTGATCTCATATAGTTTTTTAGTCGTATATCTGTATACCCTTAAGTTAAAATTTGCAGCTAGACGTGAGGTTTTTTTTGCATTATAGCTAGAAGCCAGCCTTCTTTCCCGTCAATACATTTCGAATAACATATACCAGGCCTTACTTGACAAATAGAACATGATTGCGGCACACTGGCTTCAAATAAATCCCGATTTACGGCAGAACTTTCTAAAATTATAGCGCCTACATGTAATTCTTATAAAGGAGATTGATATATTGGATGTTTTGTTTTGCATTGGTGAGGGGGTTTGAAAATTTGCCCAACATTGCCCAACATTGCTCAACCTTGCCCAACTCTTGGGTATACTATATATAGGGCCCGGGACATGAAATTTTGGCTGAGCTTTCCAGCTTGAACCCCTGAATTTTGAGGGGTCTGTTTTATACCGCAAAAAATGGCTGGCAAGCCCGCAACTGAGTCTTACTTGCAATGGTACACACTTTATAAATTCCAAAAAGCACACATTGATGAAGATATATGTTTTAATAATCACCTTTAAAACAAAAAAGTCAGACCATCCTTCGATGTAAATTAAAAAAAAAAAGTGATTGCATCAGAATTAACATTTAAGACATTAATTTTAGCTTTTAGTTAGAATATTGGATATAACTAAAGCCTGGTAAAAAAACTTTTTATGATAATACTCACGGCACCCTGAGGCTTCACAAAATTTGAAAGTGAATTCAAAGGGCCTTGTTAACCTAGGCTGCGAATACGCCATATACATGTATATAACCTGTATCTTGGAACTATACCTTCTAGTTTAAATCTCATGATTAGAATCGTTATAAACTAATTAGCATTCGCTCTAAGTATAAATCAAAGTCTACTTGAAAAGCAAACACAGGAGCTAATCATTTATATATATATGAAAGCCGAATCTGCTTCAATTTTATTTTGTGCCGGTACTACTGTTTTATACACTCTTGTATCCATAATAGGATATATTATTAAGCCTGTGTCAATTGTTCACAGTCACAGGTAAATACTTCTGCTAGTTTGAAAAGATCAGTTTTCAGTTATCATTACAACTTTACCATATTCAGCTTACTGCTGATAAAAATGTAATAGAACAACCGTGCAACAAATTATGTGCAGTTTTAGTAACAGTTATAGGTCACTCAATAATTATAAAATTATTCCATTTGCCAATAATGAATAAATGGCTCATTTCAGGAATTACTTGCAAGTCATCAACTGTACAGATGTGTTGTTCAATTGTTAACTACTTCATGGATTTTATAAGCTGTATATTTATATTCTATATATAGTCTAGTACTTATATAGCCTAGTTTGTTAATAGGCTCGTCGTTATGCTATCGTACGAATGAAAAGCTATGAATCGAGTTCATAGGATGACTGCTGTAATTCAAAACTTTCTTTTATCTAAGGAATTGTCGAATCTAGAATCTTATATCCACATCACTTCCGCGAATTGTATATATAGCTTTTCTAAACATTCTGAATTAGAAATTGAAGCATCTGGATAAAATATTTGCGAAAATTTAGGTGAGACAACAATATTGTAATCAATAATGGATTGGAATCCATGGTCTAAGCCTAGGGTTTGATCACGCTGTGGAGTAGATCATCCGATGAACTTATAATATCCATAGGATATAGTAGGACTACTGCCATTGTACCTGGTATAATTACTTGCATATCCGGATGTAGAAATTTATAAATACTTGCAGCAGCATGGACCACATTAAGGAACTTTACACGTTACTGGTAAATTTTGAATGCTGTTGAAGTCCACTTATACCAATTAAATAGCTAGAGCGCCGTTAGTCCTGAGAAGAAACCTCATTGTACATCGATTGACATTAAGTTAAGCTAGCTCTAGCCTATTGGTGGTATTTTATGTGTGAAAAGGGCTACATATGATAATTCAAACCAGCTATAGCTATTAGATCTTTAATGCTTTATAATTCAAATTCTTTCTGGCTTATAATGAAACAGAGAGCTCGAACTCGCCGAACAATAAGAAAAAATGTATCTAAATCCGGATAAAATTCCAATTACATTACATGTATCAATTGTAGTAGAAATCTGATTTTCAGTAATATTATGAGAGCCCAGATCATCATGGCACGTCTAGAACATTGCAGTTAAAAGTCAGTATATCGCACATGTGAGCTTAATTAACCATGCATTGCAAAAATCGGATAGAATTAATTACAGTTTACACAAGCTTGATGTAGGTTTACATCTTAAGCCAAATCGGGATCAAAGTTTCGAGATTGATTCTAAATTGTTACTGTCATTGTCTTAAGTTTTCATCCATGGGTAGTCCAATAAAATTCACCTCAATTGAGCAAGCAACAAAATTTACCCGGATACATGTGCACCATGGTATATCCATGGTGCTAATATATAAGGATCCTAAACAGCTATCAGGAACTATAGATCCGGTTGCCACAGTAAATGGTATATACAAACAAATTGAGATCTGAGACACCCGTTTTGAGACTTCTATATATCCTACTGGTATATATACAACTAACAACTTACTTGAGAATTTAATAGAACAGCTTAAATTTGCTATAGCTTACAGTAATCCAATTTGTCATAAGCTTAAACAGTTCAAACGGTCGACTCCATGGAGGGATTCTCGACAATCCATTAATTGTTATCCACGTAAAATAGTGAGACAGCTATAGAGGTTAAATCCGAATATTAAAAGTAAGACAGTTCAACGGCCAGTTTTGAATCAAATATTGAACGGTGTTCGACATCACTCATTAATTTAAGCAACAACCCTTCTAAATTCAAAAACCAGTAACAAATTGAATCTGCTTTATTATTGAAATCTCACGTTACCAAACTACTAAGAGGTTTTAGCCGCAATTAAGATTATCGCCAGGTTGTCCCTGGTGTACTGTCAGTAATAATATTCAAGGTGAATTTGATTACAAAATCCAATCAATCTCCTTATAATCATGGATAGCCTATAGGCTTGCAAAGCCTAGGATTCGATTCGAGCGCTAACAAAAGTAGGTCAAACTGCAAGCAAGTTCTATAGTTGGTAAAATTTGAAACTGTAATTAAGACAACTTTGCTATCCATGCATATATAGCTATGTTATAATATACAATTAAGAATAATCAATATCCACTTTCCAGTATTGGCACCTAGGCTCCTATATATATAGTTGAGCCTCAAGGAAAAGGCCCTCGAAATGCAGTATTTGCCACTTCATATTTTACAATTGTCAAATTTCAGGATACAAGTGAGACAGTTAGCCTCAATTGTGTAGCAAAATATTTCAGTCAAGCTTACATCAATTGAAGGGTACTGAGTTTCCAAGGACGTCTATATATATATCTATAGTTATAATCAACCGCTAATATTATAAGACTGGGAATGCTGATATATCTTATCATCAGGGCGTATTTTATAATTCTAATTATTGTTATCAGAAATAGATTGAATGTCTTATGGTCATTAATATAACGTAATTGCAGGCCATTGCAGAATGCTATATCCATGGAGCAGCATCCATCATGATATATACAAGCTGGTATATTGTAGAATTTTGAATTCTAAGACTTTCTATCCATATATATAGCGGAGTCAGACTTACTTAAGTTTTCTTAATTGATACCATAACCGGATTTTAATTGGGCTTAAGTGTTTAATTACACCATATCATATATATACCAGTAGTTTAAACTCATCGCGTTGAAATGATTTTATGCAAGTGCTGACAATAGGAAAATACAACAGTTCTCCACAATTTGGGTTTATGGATAAAATATATGTATATATGTAATGCAGTAGCCCTATATATATACAGCTACCTATAGGTGGCCAAATTTAAGATGCTGGTGGTGATGTGGAATTTTTTTTAAACTCTTATAATATATCTATAGCCTCAAAAAGCTATTCGTTCAAAGTATAAAAGCAGAAAAGTCTTAGGCCATGCCTATGGATATATATGGATAGTTGCTCATCATATTTTGTAGCCTCCTTAATTATAATATTATAGTAACCTAGGCTCAGCCAGTTGAGGATCAATTTTAGAACTCAATTATAAATCGTACGATTTAATTATGAATTTAACGATCCAGAATGGATGTGATTGTGAATAAATTACAATTAATCTGCGCAGCACCTCAAACAGTGGCTATTTATGCATGTATTGCGTAGGTGTGTGTATTTGACTGTAAATCCAAATGATTTGTATACGTACAAGCTGTACCTATAGAGAGTCATCACTTCATAGAACAAGATACGTTCTACTAAGTGAAATTGGGGATGGACCTGTTTGAGATATTAAAGACTACTACCTATAGACTAAGTACCGCAGCCTAATTTCATAGTGACAATATTGATAAATTAGATAGCTGGCTTAAGCATGTATAATGGTAGATGCTCAAGAACATGACAACTACTAAACCACTGCAATATTTACACATCTAAAATTTGAGAAATCCGTTATTTGTCAGGTATAACAGCTTATTATTTAAATTTAATTAGCTTAAGTGCTTATAATTATATATAGCTATAGTGGCATTTTTCAAAATTAAATTACTAGATCGGTTTCTTAATTAAAGTCTCAGCTTTGAGCAGTTGTCAGCCTAATACGTGCACGTACATAAATGTGCATGCACCTTTCTGCGGATTTTCGCTAACTCGAGATCTGCATGCATGATGCTTCTGCATCCATATAATCGGTCAGACTTTAAAAATCCGCGGATGGTATGGATGTAATTATTTTTTGGCCGTTTTAATAAAAGGTCCAATTGATGCATCAATGGATCCATGGATATCATAATTAAGGAGATCACTTAATTACTATGGTATACCACCTATAGGCAGCTGCCATGGTACACATATGTACATGCATGTAAATCAAATCATACTGAAAAATAATCCAAATTTTCTGAAGTACCAAAATTTTTAAGTTTTAAAAGCTTGCGATCAATAGATCGAGTTGGTATTACACCAAAAAAAGACCTACTCAAATAACTTAATTAACAGTTGCATTATAATAATCCAATGCTTAACTCGATCTAGATCGATCATGACGTCTACTGCAATAAATTGATACCATCCATGGTGCACCCACTGCAGGATCGTGGTACGTGTTTTCAAATGCGCAGACTTTAATTCAAATTATGACAGCTGGTGTTGAAAAATCCATCGATTTTTTTCAAATTTTTACAGCGCCATATGTACAGTCGATTCATTAATAATCTGCAACTTCTATTGTCATGACAGTTTGTAGATGGATATAAAAAAGTGCCGTAAACCTCAAAATGCGGACATTCGCATGCAACCGATTTGAGGATTTAGGGCTAAAACACAGCTCTGAGGTCATTATTATTGTATGAAGGTGCAACACTAAAAATAAATATATCCTATACTCGTGATCTCCTATCCATGTCACAATCCATCAATTTATATCAAATGCATGTTGAATATATATACTTGAGCCAATTAGAATACCATATTCTACTATAGTATTTTTTTTTTAATGCAAGCAAATTGAAAATTTGGAGATTTGTCCAATTAGTTTATCATGTAAACATCAAATTATGGAGACAAGCTCAAAGAGAATAGTTCAGATTGTATTTTTTAGCCCCCATTTTGCTTTTTTGGCAACTTCAGTTTGATATGCGTGCCTTTATAACCGTACAGCCGCGTCACTACTGTAACTATATATATATTAAACTAATTTGACCCTCATTACTGTATATCGATGAAATAATTTTAGTGTACCTTTAAACTTACCAATGCATGGCCATCCCTTTGAAACCCAAATTATTCAGATTTGGGGAGTGCATGCCGCCACAGCATCTAACAATCCGCAAAATCTTGAATCACCAAATATTGGTGTTGAGATAGACCTCTGTGTTGCGTCCTTAAAATGTAATAGTACAAAATTCTGCAGGCTACGTATATGTATACATCATTAGGCTACCTTTACTGCAATCATGAATGTTTTGATTTTTGCTCATATTGAGCATCTGTGGTCATCCATGTATATACGCGCAGATTGTACAAGGTTTTATATTGGTAATAGCTATATATATATAGGTAGAAGGTTAGATTTGAATTAGCTAGATTATAAGACACACTACAATACCATATGGCTGCAGTGGTATAAAGTATTTACTTATTTAGATGCCCTCTAATTATAATATATATCATTCTGACATTATTTTAAATTATTGTCTTAAATCTTTAATCAAATTGTTTTTGGGGAGAAGTTAATGTCATTGAAAATCTTTTTGAGTTACCCACTTACTTGTAAATAGATGTTTTTTAAATGATATCTGCATTACAATTGATTGAGTAAGCCTAGGCCTGAATAAAGAAGTCACCAATTACCATGGGTCGTATGATGTACGAGGTACCAGTTTTACTTTTTTATACCAAACACCGAAATATGTCTCAAAGCTGACCAGTGAGGAAAAAGCAACGATTATTCTGTCTACCTTCAATTGATGCTGACCATTATTTTAATTGCTAAGTTAATTATGTATGTATACTGTGATTTTTCTGTGGATTAATATTTTAGTCTTGAATACTCATTTTGTTACGCTTATGATCTACAGTTATTAGGTTCTCTTTTAAAATTGTATTTGAAAAACATGGGTACATAATTGATTCAGAATTATTTAATCGATGTATCTAACCAATGTCAGTCTCATCCGCCCAACTAAATATACCCATGCATGGCAATCACTGTATCCATATATAGATATATAGCCTAAATTCTAAGCGTTCAAATATATCAGATTCCACGTCAAGCATTGTAATCTTCCAAATTAGCCATAAGCTTGAAACACCCATTTTAACCAGAAGCTCAGTCGAAGATGCCACAACGGTCCCCTTTGCACCTTAGCTTTCGATTTTAAGTGCACCATGGTTGTTGTTGATGATATCACCATTACTATTTAATTCCGTCATTAACCCAATCGATAGTGTTATGATACGACAGAGTCTTTACAATTTTTTTAGAGGTACTATGTAGTACTAACGTTTCTCTTTATTATACTATTAAAGTAAGGGGCTGGTAGAATTCCAGTTATGATCCAACAGTTATATCCAAAAATTCCTTTTAGCAATTTGATATATCCATCAGACTGATTACTCTATCGGATAGTCCAAAAGCTCAAAACTGAAACTGTCGATCATGCATCAAAGACTTAAATTTGGGGTACTGGTACTTGTACAAGTACGCAAAGCCCACTTAACAAACATTTAAGGCTCTGAATTACCATCCAATACCAAGTTGCGAGGAATTCATCATGGAGTCTGAAGCCATGGTGGAATCAGTGACATTGATGATGAATTGTGGCACAGTATTCAGCCATTATCACCAGACCGTAATAATTTTCATATATAATTTTAATCACTTTAATAAGCTCAATGAAACCAATTGTAAACAACAACTATCGAAATATTTATAGGTACAAAAGTAGCTCTCAAAGTTGATTTATCCTACGCGATACGACCAATTGTGCTACACCGTACGTTTTCAATGTAAACGCAATGCAACAATTTTATCTGTAAGACGTCAAGTACTCGCTTAGTACTAATAAATAAATCCATTTCTACCTGGATATATAATTAATTATATATATTATTCAGTCCATGGTTAATAATACAAATATTAAGTTTCATGCTTATCTTGGGCATTTTAAAGTTAGTGTCGCGTATTAGATGGAACACACATATGGTTGACCTTTAGAACAATTAAAGCCAGTTAATCATACAAAGTTTCAACTGGCCTGGTTATCATTCTAAAGAGTCAATATATAATGGTTAGACTTACTATGCGTACAGCTACGGTGTATTACAAAAACTAGATTTAAGGATTAAAAAGTTGTGTTGATTAATAAAACAAATATATGTTAGAACAAAAACTAAAGGTTATAAAAATGAGAAATGTTAGGGCAAATCAAAGGCAAAAAGAAACAAAAATATCGAAGTATTTTCAATTATTAAAGAATAACGAGTGTAAACAAAAGTTGGGTTTTAAATTTTTTTTTTTTTTTTTTCTGTTTTTGAATTTTTTTTTTTTTAGATTAGAAAACCAAAAATAAATTTAGTATCTCCAAAGAAAAAAATAAAAAAAATCGCTGATAATAGTAATAAATTAAACTGCAAATGGATTTAATGTTCGTACAGTCAAACAAGGAATAGATTTTCCAACTTCGGCTCTTAAAATAACTGGTACAGTCTTTAAAACTCGAATTTCTTGAATCAAGTTATCACCCTCTTTTCTAGTGACCACATTATTCAAATAAGACTCTAACGGATTCTTAGCTTTTTCTTGTGCAATTTGTGATGTAACTTCTTGAGCCGCAGCAGATGCGGCACTAGAAGCACGCTTTCTTTGAACCCGCTTGTTTTCATCTGCTGGAACAAAAGTCGCAGAATCAACATTGTTTTCCCAAAACAACTCTAATAATCTGGAGTTTTTATGAAATTCAGCCTTAGCCAATGGTAATTGATCACCATGAACTCGTTTTTCAATACCAAATTCTGGAATCAAAACATCAAATGCAGATTCATAAACTTGAATAACAATTGCATTTTGAATTAATTGTCCAGTTTCAGTAGTCATCTTGTCCAGTTTCTTACTCAAATATAAATGAATGGATTGTTCTTGTGCATTTTTAGCAGCATCTTTTTTGAAATTACACAAATCTGCAACACTAGAAATCATATCAATATGGTCAGCATATTCAGTAGAATTGATTAAACTTTTCAATTGCTTGTGTACAATAACATCAGCAAATCTTCTTAATGGATTAGTAAAATGGGTATAAATTGGTACATTGAAATAATAGTGTTCTCTTTCATCAGTAGTTGCTTTACCTGGAACATAATACCTTGCTCTTAATAAACATTTGTTTAATAAAGTTTCAATGGACTTTCGAACTTTATCATCCTTGATATTATATAAACTTCTATGTAAAGCTTCACTTGAACTGGTATCAATATCCAGACCAGTACTTAAAACAGTGTTTTTAAAGGCTTCCAATCGTTGAGGAATTGGTTCTGAATGCCGTCTTAAGAATGCCCGGTCACCAAATGATGCAAATAATTTTTGTGCAACTGCAGTATTGACTTTAATATTGATTTCATCAACTAATTGTGCAATTTTATACCCATCAAAAACATTGGAACTTACAACAGTATTTTCATCATCAATTTGATCTAATAATCCTAAAATTGGAGTATCGCCATCATCACCATTAACACGTTGTCGTCTTAATTCACTTGCTAAATCTTTCAATAAAGTTAAATCTTGAATAGTTTCATCTTCATCTTGATACTTAACAACTCTAGATGGCTTAATAATACCCAATTGCATTTGACAGCCTAAAGTTTCAAAAGTTTCACCATCTAAAGTAAACACAATACTAATAGTTGGAGTTTCTTTATCAACTTTCAATGCAGCTTGATCATTTAATTTTTGAGGAAACATATGGATTTGTCGTTGTTTCAAAAATACACTAGTACCTCGCTTTTTAGCTTCTAACTCTAATGGTGAATTTGAACTAACAAATTCACCAATATCAACGACATGAACACCTAATTCAATTTTGTTTTCTCCAACTTTTTTGACATGAATACCTTCATCAGAGAACTCACCACCAAAAGCAATAACATCTTCATTAGTATAATCAACTCTGTTATCTTTTGACCATTGAACGTTTTTACAATTTTCTAAAACTGATTCATTAAAAGAATCAGCAGTGAAATTATTATCTCTTAAAATAGCTTCAATTTCAATATTCAAGTCATTTGCAGGGCCCAATTCTTCAACTAATGTGCCGAATGGATGTAATGAGGTGATTGGCCATCGTTTGATGGATGCAATGAAAATCTTATCCGAATACTTTTCATGGTTTTCAACAAAGTCTTTTGGTGCTTGTTCAGTTGGAATTGCAATTAATGGAACTCGCTTATCAGTTGGCTTAAACCAAACAATTTTTGGTCGATCTGCTGGTTTTTCACCATTTTGACCACTCTTCTTTTCTGCATCTTGCTTATCTTTAGTAGCTTGAGAAGATGGTCGTAACAAACCCAACGAGCCAGAGAACATTTGCCCAGGAAATCGTTCGATAACAGCAACAATGTGACCAGCATATAAAGGTTTAGCAGCATCAGTTAATTCTTCTTCTTCTGCTAACAATAATGATTGACCTTCAACTTCAACATCATCGTTTTTCTTTTGCGTAGGTCTTTGTCTCAATGAACCTTTTCTTCTCAAACCACCACCGGAATTTTGGTCACTATTACTAGTCATAGTATCACCAGCATTTGAATCTTTTCTCTTCTTCTTTTCTTCTTTTTCTTTTTTTGACCCCCAAACTTCATCAACTTCTAGTAACTCAACAGCAACTAAATCACCTTCTAAAGCTCGATTTCTGTCTTTTGAACCACAAATGAAAATATCAGCATCTAATAAACCATTTGTAGACACATAAGCATCGGAACGATTCTTTTTATTAACTCTTAAAACACCTGCTACTAATCTGCCTTCATTCAATAGACCTGGTAATGATGCTTGAGGTAAATATGGTGCAAATAATGACTTTCTACCTTGTTGCTGTTGTTGCTGATTATTTTGATTATTATAATTAAAATTACCCAAACTTGAAATTGAATTGAATGAACCTCTTGATCGATGTCCAGGAATAAATTGTGGTGAGTCTCTCCAATTATTATCAAAGTTTCTTGATGAATTTCGATTATGAGATCTATTATCAGGAGACTGATTGCTATTGTTATTATTACCTTGATTACTTGGTTGGGGTGGAAATTGGAAACTTTGCTGTGGCGAGTTATTTCTAAATCTTGAGCCTATTTGCATAGATTGTGATCGACCATGTCCACGGAAGTTTTCCTTTTTATCAGGACTTGATGGGAATTTGAAACTTGGAGTCTTTTGTGGAGTTCTCGCATTGGCTGCTGCATTAGTAGAAGTTGCAGGTGTTGAGGCTGCTGCAGATGAAGAAGTGGAGGACTTTGGAGTAGCTGGTGGTTCATCTTGACCTTGACGCTTAGCTTGTTCAATAGCAGCTGCCTTTTTGGCTTCTGATAATGCTAAAGAATGTCGTCTAGAATGTCCAAATCGTTCATTAGAATTGTTAAAATTTGGGGCTGATGATTGTGCACGACGATGTCCATGTCCATATGAATTTGATCTGGGTTGAGAATTTTGATTGTAAGATTGTTGTTGATTTTGCAAATTATGTGGTACTTGATGGTGGTGATGGTGCTGAGCAGGTGGTTGATACTGAAATGGGGCAGACATATATCCAGCAGCTTGAATATTAGGAGGAGGCATCAAATTTTGACCTTGAGGTAATGCAGCTGGCAATAATCCCGCTTGAGCAAACTGTTGATGTTGTGCTAAAATTTGTTGCTGTTGAGCTTGTAACATTTCGATCTGTTGCTGTAATGCTAGTTGTTCCACTAAAAAATGTTAGTAATAGTTTCTTGATTTAAAGTAAAACTTACCCATTAAAGGTGTCAATTCAGATGGTGAACGTCTATGAGCAATATGTAAATTTCTACCACCACGAGTGGCAGCAGATCTACCAGCATTACTGTTATTGTTGTTATTACCAGCGCTGTTGCTGTGGTTGGAGCCACCACCGCTGGAATTATTTGATTGTTGCATAGTTAGTTCAGTATTCTTTCAATAAATAAATAGTTCAGCGACTAGGTGCAGATAAATTTAAAAAGTGATTATAAAAAAAAAACAAGGAATGAATTAGTTTAAACGAAAACAAAAAAAAACTAGAATAATAGAAAAGTCTTTTTTTTTTTGTGCGAATTATTAAAGGAGTGTGAGTTTTTGATGAATAAGGAGTGGATGGTTGAGATGTTGAGTTTTAATGGTTTGATGGATAAAGAAAGTGAATGTGGTGATGTCTAGTGTTTTGGGTGGTTTTGCCTCTGTGTTTTTTTTTTTTCTTTTGGGAGGAAATGTTATTATTTTTGTTGTGCTGCTGTCACTTTGACGCTTGCCGCAATAGCTGGGTAGCTGCGCTTTTTCGCTGAGTACATGCGGTTTTAAAAAAATTAGGCGTGTCTTTAAGCTCTGTTAGGCTGCGTTAAAAAGGGAAAACAAAAAATGATGTCGCATACGAATACGTGGCGCGCAGTCAGATTTTTTTAAACCTTCTTTGGAAAAGCTTCTTTGACAGAAACGGGTCTAATCCTTTTTATATCAAGAATCGATTTCTATCCCATATATATAATACTTATGGTGCTTAATGAATGATGATTTGATTCTAATAGTTCAAGTTACATGATGGTATAGTATTTTATTAAATTTGTTAATCAACTTACAAATGACTTAGCAATCACATTTACGTTGGTACAAAAGGGGTTTATTTGTTGAAAATTGTTTAAATATATGTGTAATTAGTACTTAAAAGTCTTGTATAGTTGCCAGTATGTAACTTAATAGGAATTAAAGCTAGCTCACAATAGTGCCTTGAATTTCAATAATACCAGCTTACCGTATAAACTATTCGGAACTGAGCAATGGCTACATCGTAAAATCCTTTTTGACCAAAATGTACCAATATATATACTTGAGGGCCTGATCATAAATCGATCGTAGAATATTTTAGATCTGCAATTCTAACTCTGTTAGGGAACTAGCATTACTTCAAATAGATTTCAAGACCTTATCCTCCTATATATATATATATAGCTGTGTTATACCATTCGACATTTTACTGTAAATTTTCAACTTTAGTACTTACGTTGTATCTAGCAATTGTGACAGATTCACTATTGCAAGGTTCAGCTAGCAATATATTATTTAATACAGCTTTTAGTATATTGTCGCATCCAATGTCTACATTTTGAGTTCGATTCAAAACAAATGTTATCAAATATATTTGATCCAGCACTGTATACATATCAATGACTAACGTTAACCTCCAATATGTATACAGATTGATGAATATATATGAATCGAGTCAATAATATGCTAAAGCTCTTTAAAGAATGTAATCGGCACCACTGAAACTACCGCATTGCATGTATCATGGTAAATTGTGAGTTTGTATGGACGATCTACGAATCTGATATGCTGATTCAGTAACCTATCTTTTTTAGCGATTTAAATTGTTAAATCCCTCGGGGTCTCAGCTGTCCTAACCTGTAGCAGCAAGGCAACAATATAGACATAAGATCTAGAGAATTATAACAAACGATCTGATGTTCTAAATACCCAATGTTTGAAAGAACCCGCTTGATTTTAAGCTTAATCAAAATTTCCAGAATGTATCCATGTACCGTGGTAGTGCCAGACCCTCGCTATAGTTTACGAATTCTGATCCACTTTACCAGTAGAATACAAACATGTACGTCATCATGATTGAGTAAAGTACGAAACGCGCGAAAATAAATTTGTTTTACAACTTCGCGTTCCCCACATCGCTCACCCAACTTTGAACTTTTTGTCACTTCAACTTACCAGAGCTTATCGAGAGCTTAGAATACACCGTATTATCATATATAGTATTCACTGTAAGCAGCTTTAATACTTGTATCGATTTAGTATGAAAGCTTTATTATAGATGTTATCAGCCAGATCCAAGTAAATAATTAACTTAAGCTAATGATGCAACCTAAGATCCTTAGATGTAAAGTTTTAAGTAGCATTATATATAACAGCCCGGACTTGTCCGTGATCTATTTATTACCAGTTTGAGATCCAAGAGATGAATTTGAGCAATTCTACCTCTCTCTAGATTTAAGCGAGGAATATCAATATGGCATATGGATTATCGCAAGATGCATGCTTTATAAGTAGTTGTGCCATTGATGGCTTATTTTATACAGTATATATATAGCTATTATAAGCTTATTAGAATTTGAGCACCATGAGTGAAAAAACTATAAATAACTGATTAGTATACGTATATATATATGACCAGTTTAAATAATTTTTTAATGAGTTGATATTAAAATATAATCGACTAAGGTTATTAGTTAATACACTCGCAACATATAGCAATTATAATTATAAATATCCAGAACATGATGATAGAAACAAATAAGAATATAGTTTCTATAGTTATTATTTAAATTAATTAATTACAAGACATAATTGTTTAGTAAAAACATATAAAATAAAATAAATATAGTTTGGTTTATATATACGAGATATAAACAGGTAGCTATATAAATGGTTGCAACATGTATGTGGGTGCACTCGGTATACAGTTGAACGTTCTCTATCAAGTTTAAGCGATCATCTCGAACAAAGATAGCAGTGAAAAGCTTTGATCTGCAAGTAAGTTTACCAAAAGAAGCATCCAATATATGTCAGCTTAAACCTTGATTCACTATAGGGTAAAATTTGAGCTACATGGCCGTCTGAACAACTTGATATCTACACAAAAGCTTAGGGCTCTTGCTTTAAATTTTTGACCTTTTTCTCATGTATTTGGAGCCCAGCCGAAACGTATATGTATACAATCGTATCCCTGAATTGAATTAATTAAGAGTGAACACTACATATGATTCTGGGCCAGATTGATGTGTTTATAATCATTATATATCATGGCAGTGAATAATCGGATGCCAGTGATGATTCTACCTACCTTACCTTAAATTTTAATTCTGTCTTATGCATTGCACTTTAAAATAAAAAATTACAATACTTTTTGGGTCTTAATTATTCTCAATAGGTACGAATGCACTTGTACAGTGTTGTACCTGTATACCCAGTAATTCTAGGAATTTTAGAGTTATACCGCAGTAAGGTGACCCCAATTCTGTAGCTTTGTTATAATATTTATCAATTATTGATTATTGATGTTTATTGTACATTGCAAATTGGGTTTAGTTAGGGAAAGATTGAAACCTCCGATAGGTAGCAGCAGGAAGTCGCGGTGAATCTAAGTCCCAACGCTCCCAAAGTTTTTTTTTGTATACTCCATCTAAAATTTTAGTTCAAACTTTATCTATACTTATTGTACAATTGTACAAGCTTGTACATTTAAAAAGATTTAAGCACTAGTAAAACAATACACTTAATTCAAGAAAATACATTATACAAAGATATAAAAACAACGACATAACTTCGAATATAAATGATCTTTCTATAAACTGAGTACCTAGCTGTTTATTCAAGCTGTTACAAAAACCATTTGCGCTGCGTTTAGAAATTTTTAGTTTTTTTGACATGTTGTGAAATTTCTTTAAGACGCGTAGTAAGCAAAAAACTCCACACTCTTTCAACTTTATTAGTGTAAAAAGCTTACTTGTTCATAATAAATAAATTACATCAAATGGATTGCCTAAAGGTCTATTTTCTATTCCGACTATTAACTAAAATACTCGATTAATGATGGTCAAGCTGCAATCTGATATATGTTCGATTTAACTTGGTCAAACTCCGATGCTGCTACGAACAAATTTAAAGGTTGTAATCTTTCCCTAAACCAATTCGCATTTGCAAAATGGGTCACCATTAGAGGATACAGCGACATTTCCTGTACCTACTTGTACGTTTGTACAATTGTATACATCTGGGTACCGTACTATCAAATTTCAGTGATGGAGGGTGTTCCGCTAATGGAACTACTATCCTGAGATTCTGAAATATAGATAATAATAATATATCCTGCAAATTTCTGATAGAACTATTTTAGCTGATTACCAGTTCTATCAGAAATCTAGTAGTGAACTAATTGCACTCTTTAAATACTAAATAATTATAATATACTCCTAGATCAAATATTATACCTCACTCCCCGAGGCCCTAAAATCGTGCGGCTCAATCTCGGAGTTCCGAATTAGAGGGCCAATGTGGAAAGAAAATTTTTTGCTATTTTTCTACACTAAAATGTATGCGCCTCCACTGTCAATCAACTTTGGATCGACATGTCTCAGAAATGAGCTAGCTCGTATACATGTATTTGACGAGGCTACAAGTAGCTTACACGGTGTACAAAATCGTACAATACGTATTGTATGCCCACTTAATCAAAGTTGAATTACATGTATAATTATAATATATAACGTACAGACTGTGGTATAATATATATATCCATGGATATACTCAAGATCACTTGCCCATTTATTTTTTTACTAAGAACACTCAAATTTAAGAGGTGAGGTACCTTGCTTGGTAAATGTTATGTCTAAGTTAGTAGCTTCACTGCTAAATAGGTTCAAAGAATCACAAAAAAAAAAAATATTCTGTTTATTAACTGACTCAAGCATCTTAATTTAGAAGCCGATTTTATATATTTAAAAAAAAAAAAAAATTTGAATAAGTCTTACACTCACTTGCCCGTAGACCACTGCATGAGATATATTTACGTGCATGTATGAATCAGGCTAGCTAATTATAATACTTTGGGCTGTATAAAAACTTAAATGTAAAATGTTCATATCTGCAATTGCAAGGCTCTATAGTATAAAAATAGCTGCAGTTATCCAACTAAACTATAGAACATATTTAAGACCTTTTACACCTTAATTATAAGAAAACTATAGCTACCATTCATCCTATTAGCATTCTACTAATTATTGTTTTAGGTCCAAAAAAATATTCATTTTCAACACCCTACCAAAATATATATAGCTGATAGCAGAGACAAACTACTCTACATTTTCTATATATGTAACTATTGATTAAATCGTCTTGTTTTTTTGAGGCCGCTATATATACTAGATATATTAATTGTTACTAGAAATTCAATAATTTTTCAACTTTGATAAACCGTGCTTCGTTCAGAAGCCATAATATTTATCCTGCAAAATTGATCGATCTAATAAAATATCTAAACTTTCTTGAGTACATATAATAGCCAAGTTCTGGATATCAATGGCATTCGAATATATAAAACCTTAAAATTTAAAGTTTTGTAAAGTCTGAGATAATGCGCTAACTGTAGGTACTATAATCGCGACCGTTATTCTAACAAGGTTCAGTATATCGAAGCATGATGAGTTCAAAATTTGACATATAAAACTGGCATAGTATCATTTATCTAACCTATAATTATAAGAGCACTCACAGTCATTTTCTTCTTGTACAAAAAGGAAAAGTTGATCTAATTAACTACTTGATAATGATGAATATAACAATGCTCTAGATATATAATGGTTGAAAAATATATATGATGATGGCTGACTGACCGTAGTAAGCATTCATAATATAAGATTAACGCAACACATATGATGTACATGCTTGAAAAGCAACACGACTCAAAGGATTTTAGATCACTTGCAACGTTCATAGCATAATTCCTTTGATTGTACCTGTAATTGAGCCATATTTTGCAATTTTCATAGAGAGCCATAAACTACAGTAAAATACTTATTAATGACAGCTAATTTAGATATGAAATGGTAATGCATATCTGTATATATATACCTACTCCTACCTAATACTTTAAATTGTTTACATCAATCCGAAGCTAGGCCATTTCGATGATTTGGAGGTATCATGACTGCAGTACAGATGATCGATCAAATTTATTTCCAAAGCCACAAAAAAACCACAAAATTATTCATCATAAACCGGATTGATGCCTTTATTATTTTATTATTATCGGAACAATTTCTTCTGATAAACCACCGATTCGGCAACTGCCAAATTTAATGTAGTTAAATCAAGAGTTGACACAGCTTGAATGGCCCGGTATTTATTGTGTGGAAGGAATTTTTTTGTCTGAGAAAGGCTGGGATAATTTATATGTATCCTAAGGTATACTGCAGTGTGTTACTACAATTAATAACATCCTTTTTTCCGCCTGGAGCTCCAGCTGATAATATTTTTCAAAAACTTACACTGTACTCCCCAGCTCTCCGCGGAGTTTAGTCGGCCCCGGATTTTCTTCCAAATTACATGGATGTACATTAATTCTATCCATAAAGTTCAAACTTTATCATTTCAGACGGAAGGATTTAAGTGTGTGTGTGTACGTATCCCCACCTAGTTGAGATTATCTGAGGGGAAATGATGGTTATCCTGATCACCGTCAGTAGTTATACTGACAAATATACCTATAATTGTATTCTGGTCAACCATTCGAAATTTTATACATATATTTATCATCATTATTGGCTGAAATAATCATATTTTATTTAATAGTTTGGTAAATATTAGAGCCTTGAGTGGTATCCTGTCTAATTAAGTTGGAAGACAAACTTTAAAAGTTTAAAGTCTCAAACCTGATCAAAAGTGGCATGCATCCTATAGTATATATATAATAATACTCCGCTATAAATATTCATTAATTAAGATATACATGTATCGTTCAAAAAAAGACCAAACTATAGCTATAGTCATGAATAGATGAAGTATATCTCGAGCCTAGCTATATTATTTATGCTAGCTATAGAGATCTAACGCTAGAACTCTATCTTGATATATCTCACTCTGTTTAGACGAGTTGCAGATGGATGCTGAACACCTTTAATAATGTCAAACTTCGCTACATATCTTTGGATATGGATATGTCTTCTCTATTATAAAAGGGTTTAAATCAATCATTTACAAAGAAAGAGATCATCCATAAAAGAAAACGCTAAAACTATAATCCCATATAACCTTAACCTATAATTCAAGGGGTCTTAAAATTAAACTTTCAAGCATAGCTAAGCAGATCCATTTTTTTGGATCAAACCGGTAATTCAAATTCATGCCATGGTGGAGTTATCAAACCGCCTACGTTACTCAAGCCGTGCGTCGTGAGAACAGGCCGGCCGGCCAATGGTGGCATCTGAAATATAATTAATTTACAAGATCTCAGATTGGATTCGAATCTTACAGATCTGATCTCAAATCATATACCACCAATCCATGCATACATATACAATGTACTGGATGATATAGCCATAGACATATTTGAGTTTTAAATCAAGATTTAAGCATATCAATATTTTTTCCATAGTATATTTATTGACTCTATCTTTAGGCCGTGAATATATACATACATGTAGGTTATTATCTAGATGTTAGTGATACTAAGAATAGTTAAAGCAAAGAATCATCAAGGAGATTCTTTTAATGGGTCTTTACCTGGAACTAGGCATCTAATGTTTATACTTATGTGCATCCAATGACAGGCTTTATTGACATTTATTTTATGCTGAGTTGAAATTTTTTTTTCAAGTATACATTAGGTTATAGACATTTTACAAAATTTACCACTAACTGTCTCTACCACAACTTTAATAATTGTATACAATTTGGATAGGTAAATCTTTAATATACCTAATGATATGAGATTAGCGGGAATTGTTTAATATGCCAGTTTTTAAAAGGCTCAGCTTCAGCTCAAACTTACCCTCCAACAGATGCTAAATTGACATTATTCTTCGTAGCTAGGATGAGCTCTAACTTGCTATTTAAGCTTTAACCCTAATAGATATAGCATTCTGTAAACAGCTGGTATATATAAAAAGCGTGAACTACGTGGTAGACATTGGCAGCTGCTATTATATATGTAGATATATCCATACCTGATTACAATGTAAAATTGAATTAACTTATAGCTTGAAAACTATGTGCTGAAATTTTACGTTATTAAGATTCATATATCTTGTTGAATTCATAGACAAAGATTATGTAGGAATTTAGAAGCATATGAGCTTATGCATCTCTTATTGATACAATGGTGTATTAGAATACAAAATACGGAAAAAAAACTTGTTTACTTTAAACACATGCACTGAATAATTACATCGGTAGACATATGGTACTGAAGTGTACTATCTATAGTAACTATTTTAAAATTTAACTAGGAAATCCTAGGGAAACTTTTTCAAGTCTTAAAAAAGAACCAAAAAAAGCAAGAATGGTAAGTTTGTTCCATTGCCAGGTTTCAAGTGGGTTCAGAGGCACAATTGCAACCAGGTAGGGGTGAAGAGCAGCCCATGAGACCGACTTCCGAATGTTCTTCCTATAGTTCTTCAATTGTCCTTAATAAAAGTAATAATAAATAACAAATAAAGATTAAACTACAAAGTACCACTAGTAACTGATAAAGATTGTCAAAAATTAAGACTGAGGAAAAAAAGAAACTTTAATGTGAGGGTGGGTTTGTTTCTTCTCATTACTTTTTTTTTTTTTTTTTTCAACGCTGGGTTTTTCTTACCATCAATTTTTTACCTCGTTTTTTTCAATGATAGATCTTTTTCTCCCTTAAACTTTTTTTTTTTTTTTTTTTTTTTTTTTTTCAAGTATATATTCTTCATACTTACCAATTTTTTTGGTAAATTGTACATTATTAATCGTCTTATTTTCATTTTTAATTTTTAGCATTCTTTATTATTTCAATAATCCATCATTTCTAATTCAAATTCTATTGGGTTTTACAATTGATATTTTCGCCATAATTTCAACATCAAACGCTCAACATTAATAACCATAAGCAAGAAAACATTTATCTCCGGTTAACTAAGCGTTTTTTTAATTAATCATTATTCATCAAATTTCAACATATTTCAAATAAAAAGCATAAAAAAGTCATTGATTAAAACTCAAGAATATGAATAACGACAACAAACAGAAACGGCCTGTTCGTTCTGTTTCAAGAAGAGCATGTTTAAGTTGCCGTGAGAAAAAGATCAAATGCGATGGGGTATCGAAATGTCGTAACTGCCAGCAAATGAATGTAGATTGTGTTTTTGTCAAGAGTCATCGAGGTGGTAGAAGAACAGTAACAAGACACAGCGAGTCTTCAGCTTCAGCTTCAACTTCGACTTCATCATCCCGTGCAAATCACAACTCCATTAATGGTTCTCAACACTCTCATGTTCCTGTATTTTCTTTGCATTCCCAGCATTTACAGCATTTACAACAACCACACCAGCCATTGCATTTACAATCCTTACAATCAATACCCCCTCCCCCTCCACCACCACCGCCTCATCAACAGCAACAACAACACTACCTGCAAAGAACACAATCTCCTATATCAATAGGTCATCATGCTCCACCACCTCCACCTCCTTCTCAGTCAATACAGCATCATCATTTCCCGCCTCAAACTACTACACCAATACCCCAAATCACACCTCCATCATCAATTCAACCAAGTGTATCAACTCCTTTGCATTCAGTATCTCCTCAACAAGGATACCATGTACACCAATCACAACAGCAACAACAGCAGAATTTACAACAATCTCAAAGGCAACAATCTCATCAACCTCCAATAACTCCATCAGGCCAACAAGAAACTTTATATGATCAAAGTGAAAGTACTGCTGCAGCCTCAACACAAGCTTTGTATGATAAAATTACAAAATTGGAGTTGGAAATTACTCAGATTAAATCTAGATTACCTACATCTGGTCCAGTTATTAATGTTGGTCTACCAAATTGGCAAGTATCTCCAGTTGATATGGAGGTTTTAGATCTACCGTCATGCGAAATTGCAGACAGGTTAATAGATCTTTACTATCAACATTTCCATCCAAACCATCCCTTTTTATATCCAAAACATGCATTTTTCAAATATATTAAAATTTCAACAACTGTTTCAATAGTTCATGCGATGTTTGCTGTAAGTTGCAGGTATTTAGATTTGAATATGGATGGTGTACACAACTATATGAAAGATTCAAGTTTTTGGATTCGAAATGCACAAAAACATATGGATAGCTTATCATCAACTGATCAGTTCAAAACTTATTTATTAATTTCATTAGCTTATCAAGGTGAAAATCAATTAGATATGAGCGCAGAGTTTATTTCAAGAGCAAGAGATTTATCGAGATCACATATATTAGATCGACGACATACAACTAACTTAGATAGAGATGCTGAAACCCATGCATTACAAATTGCAAATCTGGCACAGCTACTAGAACGCGAATCATTAATTCGAACATTATGGGAACTATGGAGTATGGAAGTTCAGATGAGTATTTCAAAAGATGATCCAAGTTTGATACCCTTATTTAATTCTAATTTATGCTTACCCGTTCCTAATAATGAGTATGAAAATGAGCTGGCACATTGGGAAAGAAAGAGATATACTTGGAATGATTTTGAAACCGATTTATTGAAAAGTTCAGGTAATGATGAAAATTATAAATGCAAGACATTCTTTGACTTAACTTTTATGATTGCTGGTATGCAAGTAAGTAGTTTGGCATTACGGCACGTTAATAGTAGCGATATCAAAGGAAGTATTGACACCAGAATCCAATCGATCGAACGGGGTTTGCCTAGAAAAAATAAACCAATTACGGATGCCGCCCACATGATTTTGTATGGTTCAACATTTTTAACTCATAGTAAAACCATTTTAATAGCATGTCCATTAGTGCCAGCTTGTCATGCTATAAAAAATGAAAGCGGTGACTTATTTGTACATCAAAATGTTGATCAAGCTCATGAACTCCTTTCAAAACCAGAAATAAAGCATGCTTTTTTGCAATGTTCCTGGGCAATTAAGGGAGTTTTAAAAATACTAAAACCAGAGCAATGGTTAAGTTTACATGAATGTTTTGGAAATGTTATTAATTTTGCGTCGATAATATTAGCTAACCAAATAGTTTTTGCAAAATACTCAAAGCCACTACCTTCTGAAGGAGGTGCAATGGTTATACCAAACCTGAATGCACTGATTCAAGATTTTGAATTGTGTTTGGAATTTTTAACTCGAATGAGTAGTATTTGGCCATTAAATTCTCATGCATTAAATATGGCAAAATACTTGTATGATAAAGTGGTTTTGTAAGATTACTGAAAAGAGATGGCACGAACCTTTTTCTTTATATATATATATATACATAATTTGTCACCAACTTTGACTTATTTATTTTATTTATTAGCCATATCAATTATCTATTTATTTATTTATGTAAAATCATAATTTTTTAATACTTTAATTTATTAGATTTATTCTATAATATTTTACAGCTTAATAATTGACCAAATTGAATTTAGTGCAAAATATATATAGTCAGTACTTTTACTCTCAAATGCCGAATCCCCGGGCTTATAATTAGGTACAAATAAGATTTACATTTTAAGAAAGCTATAGCAATTGAGCTCCATATATATATAATTCATCCTGTTTGATATGATTAATTTATACTTATAGCTAGATCGAGCTCATATTTTTACCTTTTAATTGTTAGTTTGATAATTAAATTGAAAGCTAGCTAGAGAGCACTGGGGATAAAAGTTTGCTGCCCATATATATATTATATATATTAACTACGTATAGTTTTTGATTCAGGAAGTTTTTAACGTATATATTGCATACAATATATATACCAGCTGTTTCCTTTTTGTGAGTCAAGTTCCTACTCGCTTCAATAAAACCAGATCTAGAGCTTAAAGTAAATAGATAGAATGAATTCACAATTTTTATTTGATTTGGTTTGGTCTGATTTTAATTGCCTGGTGGATCTGAATTCGTAATACTCGAATATATAATATTTAAAATTTTAAAAAACCAGTTTCTAGCGCTATTATAGCTTGATTTGTATATAGGCTATATCTTACTTCACCAACTCTTGGGTAGCATGATGCCAGTTTACACTAAATATTTTATCATAGTCAGCGTTACAAATTAACAATTGGTGTATTTATATTCTATACTAGAGCTTTAAAATTTGTAAAATGTTACTCCATTCCAGTCTATTCACTCTTAATCAAAAACAGTAGTTATACACCTACAACGATAGTATCATACTACCCGGTATACTATACAGTAGTTGTAATGAAACAATAATAAAATAATCCCTAAATAGAGTTCGCAGCGGATCCTGAATCGAATAGTTGCAACTAGAACTTTAACTTAAATTTCCCAAAGCTAGTGTGAGACACATGTAATTCGTTCGATCGTTAACTTTAATCAATGGGGATTTCAGATTATAAATCCGGATAAATACAATTAAGAAACTTTTAAGTTTTTGAGACTAAGCTTCTATGCATGAATTTACTCGCAAAACTCTAACTACTAAGAATAATCGTTTTTTTTCTTGGTATAATCCATCTCGGGCCATGCAGGATACTTTTACAGCTAAGCTACAGTAATTGAATTTTTTAAAAAAGAAAGAATTGACCCATATATCATACATGTATATGATTATGTGTCCCAAACTTCTAGAAGCTTTACTTTAATCGAATTATACTAATATCAATCAATGTCTTATCAGAGTCTCATAGTACAATCAGTTATTTAACAGTAGTGATAAGAAAACCTTCTTATTTTTTTTTAAAACCAACGCCAAAAGCTAGCTAGAAAGACTTATAAGCCACAGTCTGTTTTCAAAATTTCAGATAGATATTTTTATATACATGTATCTAATATTACTAATTTGGGGGGGGG
>JAKTSB010000097.1:25320-83110 GCA_030579975.1 Blastobotrys buckinghamii (nom. inval.)
TTTTTTTTAATTTTTTTCCCCCCCCCCCCCCCCGAAAAATATGCTAAAAGTTGTATTTTATGCTACAAACATATTCAATAATCCATATATCTATCTCACTTCTTTCAGGTTCATATTTTAGATAATGTCAGGTGAAGTTAAGAGGATGTAAACCTTCCATGCGTATGAGGCCACATCAATGATCATCATCTATGAAAACATCGGGTAAAACTTTATTTAGAATTTTTCGATGGAAGGTCAAAATCTTATTAATTTCTAAATGCCAAGGTCAGTATGATTTAGAGATACTGCCTGGAATTCCACAAGCATAGCTTGTTTACTGGAGCAATGCTTGCATCCATGTGAGATAGAATAAGCACATATAAAATGACGTATTATAATCAATTTTAAATTTATAAAACTATACACTTTGTAATCATGAGTATACTTCTTCCATCCATTTTAAATCTTCAGTGATTGTAAAAAGAAGCCCCGAACTCACTGTAAACCTTCAATAATATATTGGAGTTGTTCATTTGTACTATCAATGATCATGATTCAATCAATCAGCTAAATTTATTATATTGGCAACTGAGTATCTCATATTGATAATATTGATGTTGAAGATTCTGAAACCATGAAATACCGTAATTTTTAATCAAGATTCACATTAAATTGTACACTTGTACCTGGAATGGTACTGGACATTATAATATATCATGATAATAATGTTTGGAACTTCAGGATTTTGACTCTTGACAAACATTCGAGGTAATAACTTAACAGGTTATGTGAGCTAGATTGTACATAGTTATAACGATCTAGCGTTTAAAGATTATAATTGGTGCACATATATTGGATATATATTGAAAATTTACGCGTAAAACACACTATTTCGTGTTATATACACTATAGATTTTAGAATTAAGTTATAATCAACAATAGAATCTTTTTAATTGGGCCCTATCTGAGAAGTCTAGCATTTCAATTTTTATTAAATCATTTACTTTATCTCAAATCTAAGCTTTTTCATTGAAAGCATTCTATATATATAGTATACATAGCTACACTTATAAATGATTATTATCCACGACCAGTATGTAGGGTATAGAGTTTCCACGGCCTTATAAGTATATTATAGGCTTAATCCTATTATTAATTATGGATACATACATATTTGGTGAATTCGTATGCTAAAAAAATATCGCGATATCAGGATCCACCGCTTAAAACTATAGATATATTTTTACGTATAATACGAGAGAATCTTTTATAAAATATTTCCCCGTCCGCTTCCATACCTTTGGGTAAGCTACCGGCCCAGAGTCATATAAAATTTAATAATCGGTGCGATGGATATAGTATATGTATACACAGTCATCTTTATATTAATTATCAAATACATTATTTATTAGTTTTACATATTGGAACTAATTGTTTATAATGACCGCTAAGGTAGTATCTACATGGGTATAGTTAGAATGTATAACTCTAAGCAGGCAGGATCAAGAGCATTTAGAAAATTCAAAAACACGCATAATTCTATCACACTTTAAATCGCGCATAGCATTAAATTTGGGCACAACTCGACAGTTACACAAGCTTGTTTATTAAAATGCCGGTATAGAAACCAAACTTTAGTTTATTTAATTACAATTATTGTGGTAAAAATTTGTATGTACAATCCTTTCGGAGAGCTAAAACCTTGTTATCTTATATGCATATATCACTGTAAACTTTTATTAGAAACTTTCCTTTTCGCTCTCCGAGATCGTTTGGTTCCACTGATGATGACTATTCATCTCATTTGTTTCAATCACTACAGATAATTTGTATACATCTAGCATTTGCCAGCTGCGGTTATAGCAGCTGATCAAAACAATTTGATAGTAGCAAGTCCCTGTGCTGATTTAAGTTTTATCACAGCACCTTTTTTGGGTACCAGTTCGTAATGAGATGGTATTCCTGAATCATGTACCTTCAACTCGATCGCAATACCAGTACTTGATTATATATCAAGATAGATTAACTAGTGTCTGTCTTAATTAGTTAATAATCAACTTCATATGTTCAATACCAAGCTAGATTTTTTAATGTTGGTTATCATGACCTGCAGGTAAGGTCAAAACAAGTGTGTGTATTTAATTATAGGTGCCATAAAACATTTAACTGGGTCGTAATCAACTATTAGTTAACGGTTTTGAACTATTAATGGAATCATCACCAAATTATTTTACTTCAATTTTATACCTCCATATAGCATACCTCTTTGCCATGCCATGGATAGATGTTATTCAACTAATTTGATACATCTGTCATGGTGAAAATCAATACCAAGTAATGCCCCAACCGAAAATGTCTTATAGGCGGAGACAATCTATTTTCTCAAGTTTATTAATTAATTCAAATCTGGGTATATACATTATGCTTTTAATAAATCATTTTCTACCAATTCAATGATTGGAATTTACGTATACTATAGCCTTGGTATAATTTGAAAGCTGAATCAATAATGAAACATTATAATTTTAAATTATTGCAGATATTATATTGTAGTATAACAACAAAGTGAAAATATTAATACCCATGGCAGGTATCTAGACCTCAGAGATTTAGCCACTGTATGGCGCCACTAGCGCTATGATGTGATAAAAACGATCATGTAACCGAAATTTTACTCGATTAGGAAGCACCTTATCTAAAAGAAGTATATATTGATAATGTATACCCATAATTAATGCAAGTATTTTAGACCCCAGGTAATTTCCCACGTGCATATTATAGTTGGGGAACGAAAAATGGTCTTAAGATATGAAGCTATAGGAATAGAAATTATCCCATTATGTTAATACTATTTGTATTATTCTGCATTAGCTTTGGTATTAATACACCAAGAAAAAACAAAAAAAAAAAAAACAATGCCACTCAAGAGAGTTTGAATGTGCATTTGCAGGCTTTCCTTTTGGAGAGAAATAGCTACTCAGAATATATTATCGAGAGTCTTCTTCAGCTATACCCAAAGTGCAAACGTAACAACTTGTAAGGGATAACTTGAAAACAGAAAGGCTCAGGTACCTTTGTAAGCTTATATTTTTAAGTATACATCATAACTGATATTTTTTTTTCAATAGAGTCAGAAGTTCAATCAAACCATATGCTGCAAAAATATTCATTGTATATCTAGTAGCTCATCATGGTACCCGCGATGCTTAAATTTATTAATTATTGGTCATAATATTCGGCGAAATTTACCTTACAAAAGTACTAGAATTTAATTCTATTGACGGATTAAATTCGCTCATCTACTGTTCATTATAAGACTACTACCACTTTAAAGTTTTTAAGTTGAATCATTTGAAATTATAACTAATACTGCAGTGGATACCATGGTGCATTGGTACTTAAAAGTGTTATATTCATGTATTCAGGGTGCCAATTAAGTCAATACATTTTATTTTGTCCAGGAAATCGTTCTAAACCAGCATATAAATTTATAACGGGTTCTATAATTATGCTGGATAAAACTCTCAAAGTGATAGGAGTTTTTAGTAACGAAATAGAACTAGCCGCACAAGGAATCCTATCTTAGCAAGGCTAGGTAGTGCACTACGCTATGAAGATATATAAGACTGGTACTATTATGAGATGTCTTTCACTTAATATATAGAATCCATTAAAACTAACTTGCTCTACTATATCTAGGTTTTATTAATTAGCATTATTTGCCCCATAAAATCAACATTTTTGACTCGTAAAGAAACAGGTAACCTATAGAATTCAGCTGAAATTTAAGTAACTCAGTGTTTCTAGGTCGGTTGAATATATATAAATCCGTGCATGGATAGTAGTAATTTTATAGATTTCTAAAGTTTGAAATGAATGTGGCATAATTTGCAAGGATGAATTGCAAAAATTCAGAGTTATCTATATAAAATATCTTAAATTTTTTAGAAATATTAACTCCTAAGATTATGCTAGGATAACAGCATGTAGACTCAAGACTTGATACATTTATTGTAACGGCTTCTATATGTATAATTCAATTGATTAATATGATTTAAGATTGTTTGCCCTGTTAAGCATACAATTATATTTAATGAGGTATTTTTGTTAATCTTGACTTAAAATGTACACTTGCTGTGTGTTTACTACCTAGGCCGGTACATATATTTTAAGCACTGAGGCATAAACTTATTTATAGGTTCAAAGCTGCTATGATGTTCTTCGAATTGGCGAGATTGTTAGAGTTTAGTTATCACACCAGAAGTCTTAGCTCAAACTCAATGTCTACCAGCATTGATTTGAAGACGTCTCACAAAACAACTCAACGGTTTACGAGAATAAAAAGTCTAATATTTTAAAAACATTTCAATCGGACGCCTAAATGCACTTTATACACCATGCATTGCAAATAACAAACATGTTCTGAAATCCATAATTCTAGATTAACGTTCTGGTATGTAGTATCCGATATGGATTTATACCAATGAAATGAGGATATTATTCCAAAATTGTTTATGAATTTAAGTAACGTTCTACTATAGATATATGTATAATGGAATCCGATCAATTATAGAGAGTTTCTTTAATATATAAAGTTTATATCATATTTTTCAATGTTTGGGCTGAAAGTACTCTATGGTGAGATCTATAAGAAATTCAGGCTCAATATAAAAGCGCATAATGCCGTTGTAAAAACCTTGAAATCATAAACTTCGATAGACAATATATAGTACCTATGAGGATAAGAATGGGAGCTAAATGTGTATTTTTCAATAATGTTGAATTCGGAAATTATTAACGCTGTTTTCTAGTCTAGATGATGCTCAATTTCTAGACATGTAACTGTTGCTTTTCCAAAAATTTTAAAGATATACTTTTTAGCTGAGTATATGGTATCTTACTGTCATTAACATACTCGAAGGTACGATAGACGGGTTCAAAAGAATTGGATTTATACGGAGCACGTTAAAGCTTTTTTATCGATTGAATTATGTATACATGTGCACCTATAACAATATAAAGTTTCTACAATATTTAGATTGGAGTGAATGATCAGCATCTAATTCAATTACAGAGAAAGACTTTGCCAAAATTCAACGTATAGATTCTCAAGCCTTCGTATCTTTGTAGTAAGACTGGCCCGATTCCACAGTACATAGTTACACTTGTATCTTGTACTGATTTACAAAGTCTAGACTAATTAAAGGAAGTTATCAGCCGCTTCTGTTGATTAATAATTTAATTTTATAAGTAGGACGATAACACCAGATTCCAATCAGATACAGCTGAAATGATCAGCTATGGTTATAACTGTGTTGATCAAGATCACACAGTGGAGAAAATTATCCTTTATAACGTTTATAACTTAGTGTTCATCACATATATATTCCCAGAGAAGGCAAGCACTGTAAATTCAAATGTATCGAAAGTAGTCGATATCCAACGGTTATATATAAATATATATTATAAGAAATAGTTGTGTCCAGCATAGCTTAAATAGTTACTGATTACCAGAGCCATAATTTAAATGAAAGACCCACGGCTACAGTGCAATTAGTTGTACCTAAATTATAATAATAAACTATTTATAATCTGAGCCCTTGTGCTTAGTCTCGGGTTCAGTAATTGGTACTTTCGTAACTTAAGTGTATCCTTCTTATAACTACTTCAACAGAATAGTTAATTAAGTGTTAGATAAGAATAATAAAGTAAAATAAAAAGTAATTCAATTAATAGTTGTCTTCTATAGGAAGACGGAATACATAAAAAGAATACAAAACATAAAATTACCAACTATCGCTAAAACTCCCAACATATATAGCTCAGATACACACCCTAAAACCCTGCAATTAAGAAAACCATACCTTTGGATCTTCTAATGCCGAGACAGTGAAATTGGATGATCAGTTTTTGCCGTGTGATTCCAAAAACTTGAATTTATTAATTTATATTCTATTTTCTAATCTGCAATTGGGTTGAAACTTTTTTTTCTATAAAAAATACCCAATACAGTTTGATAATTCATCAAAGATTTGCAGTCTTAACTATATCATTAATACTACGAATTATAAGTTTCAATAAAACAACCACAGATCGATATAGATGTATAAACAATATTGTTTTTGAAATTAATATAAGGCTCTAATTCTAGTCTGTTCAGCCTTAACTGAGATTTCCATTCCTAAAAAATCCTGCCAAATTCAAACTTAAAGTCTCCAATTATACTTGAATTAGTAAAATTCAAGTATCCATCGGTATTTTATTAAACTATTACTTTGTAAAAAGTTTTTTTTTTGTAAAATTTTTATTAAAAATTGGTTCCTCATTACACAAATTATAATATAATATAATATAAAACACCTGTGAAAAGGCTAGGTACCTGATCATACGGCTGGTTTCACTATGCATAAGCAAAATGTATTTTTTAATTGTAACTAATTAGTGTATTTTTAAGAACGTGGTTTGCAACATGTATGATCAAATTATCTGAATAAATTAGGAACTTCAGAATTTTTACAGCCTCATGCTACAGGTACAGTTACGCGTAGAGCCTGAAACACTTTATAAAGCTTTCACATGTAAGGTTACTAACTAACTAATTAAGGATTAATTTATTGATGATCATCGCTTTAGCCGTACCAAAACGTTAAAAACTGGAATGCCAGCGTGAATTGAAATGTTAGAATGGAACTCGAACCCCGCAGTATATATATACATATAATAATATCAAGGAAAAATATAGACCTGTAAGTAGTAACTAGCCATCTGTCCATGAATATATCTACAGATCGTCTCTACCAAGACCCAATATTTTACGATCTGTTGTACCATCCAAAGTGATAGTGCACGGCTTTATTGAAATTCCAAATTTAAATCAATAAATGTTATACTTCGACTAAAGTACTGAGGAAGCTGTAAAATGAAGTGGCGTTCAGGTAATATCATAGAAACCACAATGCAATTATATACAACTTGTGTGGTTATTTCAATACGAAATCTTCAAATTTAGTATAAAAAGGGATGATATTCTGGGGAAAATATAACAAATTCAAACCACCAGAAAGTCTTAAAAATACAATCTCAAAGACTGGAAAAAAAAAATGTTATTGAAAAACTTATTAATTACTGCCTTCTTAGGTGTTGCAATTGCTGTGCCTGTTGCTGAAGCCGAAGCCGAACCTGAACCATTGACAACTGAAAATGACTTGGATATCCGAGAAATCGATGATGAAGTAACCCAATTCGCTGCAGCTCGAGTTTTGGGTCAAGATGTTTCTAATCATCAAGGAGCTATCAATTGGGCATCTCAAAAGAAAGCCGGGTCAAAGTTCGTATGGATCAAAGCTACTGAAGGTTCAACTTTCATTGATAAATACTTCAATGCAAATTATAAAGGTGCATCAGCTCAAAAGATGTATAGAGGTGGATATCATTATGCTCACCCATCTGGATCTGCAACCAGTCAAGCAGCATTCTTTTTGAAACATGGTGGTGGATGGAGTGCTGATGGTAAAACTTTACCAGGTGCTTTGGATTTAGAATATGGTACTAAAGCTCAAGGTGGTACTTGTTGGGGTGTCTCTAAATCTGCAATGGTTAAATGGATTCATACTTTTGGCAATGCTTATAAGAAAAAGACTGGTAGATATCCAGTTATTTATACTACTACTAACTGGTGGGTTACTTGTACTGGTGATCCAAAAGGCGCTTTCAAAGATTATCCTTTCTGGATCGCACGTCCTGGTTCTAAATTGGGTCCAACTCCAAAATCTGGGTCTACTTCATTCTGGCAATTTGGACAAAAGAGTGGTAAGATTAAAGGTGATCAAAATTACTGGTTAGGCACTGCTGCTAATTTAAAGAAATTTGTTAAGGGTTAATTTTTTATTTTTTAATGCTCAATTGGCACAGGTTTTTATTCTGGAACTTTAAATTTATTATTATATGTTTTTTTATTTTTTAAGTAGGTATTTTATTGTCAATTGTATGCACTTATTCAGGTATCTATAGGCTTCTTAGCAGCACCTGTTTTAAATTTGATAAAAATATTTGAAACCAGATCACTTATTCTATTTTTGTTTTACAATAAATAGCTACATTAGATTTCGCATTTACCCCTGCAAATTTAATCAAGCAAGCCCAAATCTCGTGAATAGCTGAAAAATTTTAAAGGTATTAGTTAACTTGTTATATTTGGGATAGTGGGCCCGCTCAAATACCATTAATATTTACTATAAAGATCCAGTTAGCCTAAACGTCTTAATTGTATTGATGAATATATATATATTATAAGTATAATTTTCATGCAATTAAAAGACCTTATAAAATTTAGAAATTCAACTAGCTTATAAGCATCTTTTACAGTATTAACTAAATCTGTTGAATTTACTTAATTATTGATTCAAAGTAGCATACCAAAGCTTGCTCAAATGTTCTTGAAGTCTCTATAAGAATAATAGTTCAAATGATATTAACAAATGTGAATTCGCTGTGAATACACATTACCTGAACACCTACTCTTTTCCGTTCGAGTGTTTTCTTCTCGCGAATCCAATTGCTCGAGTGAATGTTATCAATTACCGATCGATAGATAGAGCCAGGATGTTTTGTATACGAACATATATATATTATAATTAATCGAATATTGAATGTAGTTTATTTAAAACCAAATTTTTATACAAATGCAGTTAATAATTGACAAAATGAAAAGATATTTCATAGCATATTTCATAGCCTGATATTTGAATTAGGAATTTTTATAAAATACATATACTCATCCACGCCAGAGCACAATAATCGCAAAAACACTACTTATACTACAAAACAAGAATTTTTATAACATAATTGAGTATCAATTGATTAATTTAAATCAAAAATCGGCCGAAAATTCAATTATTAAAAAAATTTTGAAAATTGCAAAATTTTGAACAAAACAATGTGGGTTCTCAGGCCGTTATCTCCGCTTAAAAAAGCGCTGTAGCTCAGAGGAAGAGTGTTGGGCTCATAACCCAAATGTCGCTGGATCGAAACCAGCCGGCGCTAGTTCTTTTTGTCATTTCATTAGTTTAAAATATTTCTCGTTGATTCCATTATTAAAAGTGAATGGGATCGATTCGTTTTAGTTCAACTTAGCAGCTTTGATTATTGGATCTTAGATTTTAGAATTGTTAATGCTGGGGTTGAAAAAATTAATTTGCAATTCTTTTTCAGGTGTAATAATTGATCGTGGCGCCTGCATAGATCCGTCGCAATGGGTCGCTTAATTATAAGTATATCCGGATTCTAATAGTTAATAATTTATTTTGGATAGCTAAAGCGTACACATAGCTGTAAGATCTTGAGATCTCAATGTAAAATCTTGAGATCTCAATCATCCAGGAGATATACCATATATATATATATATCTATAGTGACTGTAACATCATTGATCATGCATCGCGCTTTTATGCTCCGGTCCGATCGTACCTTAAGAATTCTTATTTGAGTTTAGGCCCATTGTCTCATGCATGATTACCTTGATAATATTTGGCCGATTGATGACGATTATTGGAATGGTAACTTCAGGAGACTCTTATAACTATAGTAAACTTTTTTAGAATGCCTAGGCTATATATATATATATATATATATATATATATATATATATATTGTTTATATTTATAACCTGGCTATAAATCCTTGAGATGATACGATAGCTATAGTTATATATAATGGACTAAAATTCAACTCAAAGCATCTAAATGGTAGAAATTTAGGGCCAGAGGGAGTTTTAGTGAGGATCGAATCCATGGAGGCCAAGAGGATAATCGGTATGTATGTAAAGTGCCGAGTTCACCATGCATGGTCATCATAGCTCATAATAATATTAACATGGATTTACGACTTTGGCTCGAAAATTCATTGGGTTATTACATTTCATCCATGTATATATGTTTTAGTTAATGATATTAAAGAAGAGATAAAAATAAAAAAATTGTATTGCAAAGCGCCTGAAAAAATTAATTGAGCTACAGGTTTCAAGTGGAGATCAAAGTACTAAAACTAAACTTTATATCAATTGCAATGGATTTTTGAACTATTATATTGTCAGCAGGTATTGGTGCCTGCAGACAAGATGATGTGCTTTTATAATCAAATACCACTCAATTGATTGTGTACAACCACGTAAAATCGTTGTACGTGCGCCATGGCGGATATGTTTCAGTAGTACCTATAGGCTTTTAAAAAAAACTCAACCAATTATTCCTTATAATAATCATATTGATGTTTCAATAAATTTATTTTTGTATATGCCAGCTACAAACTGTGACAATCCTAATATTACGTATAATAATAAAGTAAAAATTCATTAAAAATCATGTATATAAATAAATAAATAATATAATAAAATAAGGAGAGAATCTATAGTATACTAAATTAATGCTTAAGGTAAGCAAATATTTATAAGCAAGAACTTAGCCAATTAATTATCATCGCCATCTTTTCTTTGACCTTGATTCTTTTACTGCTGAACTGGTAGTACCAATAGTACTATCTCCACTACTTGTAGCTCTATCATCAATATCTGCAGTATACAATGATTTAGAGTAAGTGTCGGAATCATCATTAGCTACAGTATCTTCAGAGTTTCTAGTTAATTGATCCATACTTGCTGATCTAACAGGCTTTTTTGTACTAACACCACTATTACTTTTTTTAAAAGATTTGAAAGATGATAGGTTCATCAAAGAACTTTTCCGATCAACAGTTTTTTTAGATGATGAAGATGATGATGGTACTTTCAAACTTTTTGAGCTTTTTAAGGATCTTTCAGATGATTGATCAGAATTAGTATAATGTAATAATTCAAATTCTGAATGACTTGAACATATACTTAATTGATCTAGTGATTCTTTTGAATCTTTTCTTCTTTGCATCGATTTTCTATATTTTTCAACAATTGGATCATGATCTTGTACATTGGTTAAATTTTTTATATCTTCAACTTTTATACTAAAAACTTGAGCTAAAGAATCAGCAGCTTCTCTAAAGAATTCTCGTTGAATGTGAATTAATTTATGCATTGACGATTGAATTAAACCTTCAGTTTGAGAAAATAAATCTGGTAATCCATCTTTTAAAGAATTATGATGTTTAATAAACTGATCAGCCTCATTCTTAATTTGAATATCTATTATAACTGGTGTTGATTGATAATAACTTGAGTTTGATGTACCATTACTTGTGCTATTAGAATTTTTCAAAGCTTTTGATTTAATATATTTTGAATATGATGCATGATTTAATTCTCTATTATTAATCAATTTATTTGTTGAATCGTACATCTGCTGAATAACCCTTAAATTCTTCATAACTTGATTATTAATCCTTTCTTCTAATAATTCTGTTGATAATTTATTAGTGCTTGATTCTGATAATGTACTAAATAACGTATAATGCTTCACTCTTCTTCGTTTTGCTGCTTCTATATCATCTAAATCATTCATATCATCGTTGTTCAATGCCATAATCCATTTTAACCAACTTTTTGCTAATTTCTCATTATTTGAAAAATGAACTTTTATATCTCTACCACTTTGTTCAATAGCTTCAAATAATTGATCTAATCGTTCTTTTTTAACTGCAAAATCTTTCAAAACATTTTCTAAATAATAATCTGCATGATGATCATCTTTTAATCTGATTAATTGGTTATATTCTTCATTAACATTTTTATAATCATCTCCTGATGATTGATGAGTATTGATTCTTGCAGTAACTTGTTGAACTTGATCGTATGCCTCTTTTAATAATTCATAATCTGCATGATCGACTGGTGTTGTTTTAACAACTCGTTCTAATAACAAAGGGTATTTTAATAATCTTTGAACTGGTTTAATTAGTAATGCATCTAATGACCATGCTTTTGTACTTTTATGTGATTCTATTCGATGAGATTGTTCATAACATTCTTCTAGCCATAAATCAATAGCAGGACATGCTAGCTGATGAATACGATGATATGCTGAGCTTTGGCTTTTATTACTATCACAATATTTTTGGAATTCAGGTTCCATCATTGGTATATACTTCAACATTGCTTCACCTAAACTAGTTTCAACATCTATTAAATCAACATCAGCTTCAAACATATTATCTAAAACATATTTTGGTAATAATTTTTCCATCACTGAAATAAATTTTTTGCTGATTTCTAAAATTTTTTGTGAATTAGATGCTAAAATTTCATAATCTCTTTTACAAATATATCCAAAAAAAGGTTCATTTTTTAATTTTGCCATATAAATATCCACTACTACCGCCATATCAGTTGCAAAAGTAACCTCTGTCGTATAAAATTCTTTAATAGCCTTGAAACGATTCTTTATTCTTTGTTGTTCTTGTTCAGGCTGAGGTTTAGAATATGTATAGCTTTTGCCACGGTTTAATGGTGGTGCACAATCTGATTTATAACTTAATACTGAATATTTCTGACTACCTATACTTGCTGATCTTGTAAATTGATCACTTTTTTGAGTACCACTGTATCCATTCATAGCTGGTGTGACTGCTATTGTTGAATCTCGTTGATTATTCGAATCATTAGTATTATGATGATGATGATGATGTTGATGATTATTGTAGCTATTATAATTATATCCGTATTTATCGGCTTGATCAAATTCTACATCTATTGCCATATCTTGTACTAGTAGTCGAGGAATATTATTATTGTTGTAATTATGTTGTTGAAGAGTCTGATGTTGTTTGGAAATGTTAGTATCGTTATTATTACTATTATTATCTGTTTGGGTATCCATATCATTAATATTAATATTATTACTTGCATCAAAATTTAAGTTTAATTGCATATTACCACCACTGCCACCTAGTTTATCACTATTAATATTATTATAGTCACTCTGCTCATCATTAGAATTCATTGTAGAATTACTGCCCATATAATTAAGTTTTTTATCAATATCGAAATAACTATATTTTTCAATTAAGGTGTTTGGTGAATTTGGTGAAGGTGGAGCGGAAGGAACAGGAGGAAGGTTTTTATCCAATACGGAATTCCTCTTGCTTTTATTATTATTGATTAAATGATCGGAGGTTTGAACTTGCAAGTGGTATGATGGTGATAATGAGACTGTTTTGTTGTGATTTTTTAGTGGATCGAGCGAACTTGTACGGGGGTTGATCCAAAAGTTCGATCTCTCATTTTTGGTATTGTAATTATTATTAATGTCATTGTTATTATTACTGTTTGTATATATAAGTGGTTCAGTGTGATGTTTGCGATGATTATGCTGTTGATGATTATGATGATAATAATGAAGATGCTGTTTTTGATTATCTCTGTCACTTGATTTAGAGATACCTTTGGAGGACGACGACGACGACGAACTGGATGATTTAGAAGTGCGCCGCTGTTGATCATCCACGGACATACCGTATAGTAACTATAAATAAATTTAGAATTTTTGGAATTTTTTTTAAAACGTATAAATAATAGTTTTATTATTAATTCGTCTCTTTTAGTCAATTAATATTATTCTGTCTAATGCAGTTGAATAGTATATTTTAATAAAATTAAGTATCTTAAAAAATTCATGTTATGTAATTAAATTGAGATGGAGAAGAAGGGTTACTCTGTGAGGTGTTTATTGGGTAATCCAAAGAACCTCAAGCGCCTCATTAGATCTCTTAAAGCGGTTAATAAAATGCATGGTACATTCTTAAAGCCTATTTTGTTTTTACAGCTAAGCTATTAATAGCTAGAGTAAATAAGTTTCTCTTTTAATCTTATTAAACCTTGTTTGTTGCAATGGTGACTAAAGAAGTGTCCAGTCTTACCACACCTTCAGCTAATCATAAGAATACCATTATTGTAACCGGCTTCAGTCTATTCTCTCAGTACCTGCGAGTTTCAAAAAGTTCATAGTAAGCAGCTTTCAGGGTTGCAGAATTAATAGGGGTAATTAAAATTTGACAGTTTGGCTGATCGCAGCCTGAAATAATGCATTAAAATTATTTATTACCATATGTGGATGGTATGATTGGCATAAGCTTACAAATGTAATTAACGTAGTATGGATGGATTAGAATTATGCAAGGATTTAATGGATTGCAATTTTAACAGATGTCTTCAAATCTTAAATTTGTTTGTTTGATGAGATCTCTTGATCCGGGGCCCGCATTAACTGAAACCTTTTTTCAAGATCTTTAAGCTGTGTGGAAAAATCCATATGGTATAGAGCGGAAAAAGTAAACAAAAAAAAGAAAACAAGAAACAACGATCTATAATCACAATTGAGCTTCATGGTGTAAATCCTCAAGCCTAATAGAATTAACGTGTACCAGTGCTAAATGGATATACTGTACAAGCTTCTATAGTATACATGTATCATCCGGATGGATGGGTCCAGGCTTGCAACCGGCTGGATGACTTAAGTAGTATAGTTAAATTTAATCCAGCCAAAAGTTAGCGCTGTAGGATGGGTTTAAGCATGTAGAAATAATTTCGCACATAAATTGATACCTTTATCCTTTTTCTCTTTTTTCTATTAATTTAATTTCGACAGCTTGTGTTTTGATACAAGTCACAACACAGTAGCTATAAGAATGGTATTATTAACTAGGCACTCTTCTACCAGCATAGATTGACATTGATAATCTAAATTTACAACTAGAGTAAAGTGAAAAGTTCACTAATCCAATGTTTCTTTTAGTTGCAAGAAACAAGAAAATGGATACATACAGCTACTGGTATTCGATAATTAATATGCGTGGTTTGGGTCTGTGATTAATGATCTGTAAGATTTTTTAAAATAATTGAATTTTAAGGGTACAGTTTAATTAAGGATGGCTATAGTGGATAATCGGTATTGAATATTGGTTCATGCATCTATCACGTTTGATTGGGCTTTGTACTACATATATATATCCACAGTGATGAAATTAACTCAACTACTGTCCATCGCTGAGTTGCAAATTTCTTGATCGAGTCAATTGAAGTAACGCACACTATTCGATTTATCCTGATTGGTTATATATATCCATATATGGATATTGATTGATTGCTTTTACTAACGATTGATTAGATTCTAATTTCACTCAGTTACCTGGCCAACCTGATCTGAGCTCTTTATGATAGAAAATAATGATATAGATGCATGTATATAGATTGAGATGATTAATTCGCTATCCGGATCATATTAGACTTTTGATTTCTAAACAATACAATTGATCAAATCATCTGGATCATAAAATTTATCACAGACTTAAAAATACGTTAGATAGCATCTAGTGACCGGTTGTTAGCGCTGCAAAAGCATCAATTTAGCTGTTTGAAGTTAAAAAATAGCTTTATCGCTACCAGTACAAGCTCAAAAGTATTGACTCTTTACAATCCTCTAGAGTGTATATACTATTAGCTGGCACCAGTCTATGACAGATCATTATATCTAGATAGCTTATCAGAACTTTGATAGATCAAATCATGAAATATACATCAGCTATATACTTACATCTGTCATAATTGCTAATAGCGTAGCTGAAATACTCTGATTAAATGATAAACACGTTAAAACCAACTTGATATACACTATATATCTTGCATTTATTCGATTAACCGTTTAAATATATATATTAATAACTCTCAATTCCTTGGAAACTTATAAATGGCATGTTCTCTAGGATCATTCGAAATATTATTAAAGAGAGGAATGTGATGTTAAAGTTAATACTATAGCAACTGCGTAACTCAAGGTCGATTCAATAGTAATATCATTTAATGTAAGTTAATTTGTTCGCTTGCAATATGACCATGTTTATTTCTATAGCTTGAGGTTTTCAGTTTATTAGGTCTTATATATATTGTTAGTTAGTAATAAAAATCTTACAAAATTTTACCACATGTATACAGTGATGATGTTCCAAGTAAAGCCGTGATGTGTTACCAGTTAGGTGCTTCTAAATTTTGATATGAAAATACGTACTTAACCAATAGCTCATTAATTACCATTGATATATCGTATACATGTATTTGATATATACCGGTCGAGGTACCTTCAACCGAACAATAGTAGTCCAGCCATGCATATCTACTAGGCTTCAACATGCATGAGCTAAATTGTGCCTGTACAATATTGTGCAAATCGGTGATAAAACTTGCTAAAATGGCTATATGCAGGCCAGGAGAACTTCCTTCAAGGTCAATTAATTGATGATGTTCAATCGTGACACGTAAAGCTTACACCTAATAATAAGTTCCTAGTACCTTTGTTACCATTGGAAATTTCAACAAAATAAGTCAACGATTCACTCATCATGACTATAGTAATTATCGCTCCCTAGTATCTTCCGAAACTATAGTATACTCGATAAATTGTCGATGCATACTTTTTTCATTAAACATCCTCTTATATGAAACTATGTTCTATAATTTCAATTTTCAACGTTAGTACTGAATTAGTAGCTCTATATACCAACAAAATTATAAAATTTAGAACAAAAAGGATCCATTTGAAACTTACGCCAGTTGTTACGGGATAGTCGGTGAATCAATCGAATGATATCCATATGATATCCAGGACCATTATAATCTTATCGAAATCAAGCTCTTAAATCTCATACAAATTTGTTGCACAGATACATTAGCGCAGCTAACAACTGATATTTAATTACGGACTCCTAAAAATATCATTGATTATAAATGTATACATCAGGGTGATATATAACAATACAATAGTTTATGATGTGTAAATCCTGCGTGTGGTGATAGCTCTTAAGCTTAGCATGAATGATGACGTTCATGATACTATTGGATCTTAGTTTGTTCAAGAAGGATTATGATGGATATATATGACCAGCGATCACTATTGCAAAGTTTTGGAAAATAGTATATATGTGTTTCGCAAGTTAAATGCTTAACTATAATGATCATTGTCCGGACATATCTATAGTGGTTTATCAATTTATTTATAGATACATGTATAACATAGTAGAATGAATAAAAATATATATTTATGGATGCAGGCCCACTCAGTAGTGTTTCCCTCATCATTATCTATGAATGTTAAATTTATAACTATAGCTACTGGTGGCAGATATGCTTATAAAACCAGTTTAAATAGTTATAGTTAGGTAATAAACCTCCAACCCCTGCTCGAGGATTCATGCGGATTACAGCAATTGTAATTTAAGTTTGTAATTCATTACAGAGAAAAACTATTGAAACCACATCTGCAGCTCAAGATCTGGAAACTATATATAGTATTTCAACTAATTGAGTTACAAAAAAACAGACGCATCACACTCTCCTTTTCCAGAACGGTAAATATCGGCAAAGTTCAGTGATGAAATATTATACATGATATTTGTGTATGGCCATTGCCATTATGATAGTCTTCATGATTGTGAATTAAAATTCCAGAAGGTTATTACAAGCCACCACATGCACCTACAATAATGTAATGGTAATTAATTGCGCCGATCTTTCTACACAACTTTTTTGGGCCCAATCGACTTACTTGGTACACCGCAGTTTACAAAAATTGCGATGCCGGAATCCGCCGGTACCTGTCCTCATCGGTTTTGGTGTCGATTTTTTCTTGGCCAGCAGATTTTCGAAACAGAGTAGACATTTTTCAGAGGCTTACTACAGCCTGAGAGGGCCCAACAAAGATCACACTTTCTGTACATGGATATTACAGATAAATATCCATAACTTTGTGTATTCAAATCCCAATTGTTCAGAGAAAAGGTGTCGAATGATTTTATCCTATTTCATGCTTCTGAGTGTTGCATTTTTTTTTTTTTTAAGGAGGTTGTTACCTATCTTGCTCATAGATGAGATAATTGTACATCCATAGAATAAAAGCGCTGTTTCCATCATACGTCATGAAATTTTATTCAAGCTATAGTAAGAGCCGTTTTT
This sequence comes from Blastobotrys buckinghamii (nom. inval.), assembly GCA_030579975.1. Taxonomy (NCBI): domain Eukaryota; kingdom Fungi; phylum Ascomycota; class Dipodascomycetes; order Dipodascales; family Trichomonascaceae; genus Blastobotrys; species Blastobotrys buckinghamii (nom. inval.). The sequence goes on from JAKTSB010000097.1 coordinate 43,226, forward strand.
AGTACGCCTAAAGTTTCTCCGGAAGTTATGAAAAACTTATAGTACTGCAAGATGGATGCAAGCCACAATTGTTCTATATGAAGAGAGCGGAGGTTGCGGCCCTTTGTGTGCAGGTATTAAGTATTTTTTCATAGTACAAATAAACAAAGCAACCAGTAATTGGATTCTATAATAATATTCCTTGAAATTATATAAATAGGAGGTCGATTCTCTGATATTTTTTAAAAAAAAAAGTTATTGAAGAATTAAAAGTTATAAAACAAAAATGTTATCAAAACAGTTAGATCCAGAACATATTTTAGCACAATTACACGAAACATTACCACAAAATTCTGGTAAATTTAAAATTTCACAAAATCATAATATTAATGGTAATCCATTAGCTAAATTTGAAATCACAGAGAATGGGATGAACTCTCATGATGCTTATGAAGTATTACATGAAGAATTGGATTTAGATGGTAGACCAAGTTTAAATTTGGCATCATTTGTTAATACCAGTGTTAATCAATATGCAGAAAAATTAGCATTAGAAAATTTAACCAAAAATTTAGCTGATGCAAGTGAATATCCAGAATTAATGAACATTCATGCAAGATGTATTAGTATTCTAAGTCATTTATGGAATGTACCAAGTGATTGCACTGGGGTTGGTACTGCCACTACTGGTTCATCAGAAGCTGTTCAATTAGGTGGATTAGCAATGAAAAGAAGATGGGAAGCCAAAAGAAAAGAACAAGGTAAACCAATTGATAAACCAAATATTGTTATGGGTGCCAATTGTCAAGTTGCATTAGAAAAATTTGCAAGATATTTTGATGTTGAAGGTAGAATGGTACCAGTTTCTTGTAAAAGTAGATACTGTTTAGATGTTGATTTGTTAAAAGATTATGTTGATGAAAATACTATTGGTGTTTATGTTATTTTAGGTTCAACTTATACTGGCCATTATGAAGATGTTGAAGGCGTCCATAAATTCTTGGATCAATATGAAAAAGATACTGGTAATGATGTTCCAATTCATATTGATGCAGCAAGTGGTGGGTTCGTTGCACCATTTTGTCATCCAAGTTTAGTATGGGATTTCAGATTACCCAGAGTTAATAGTATCAATACTTCTGGACATAAATTTGGATTGTCAAGTGCAGGTGTTGGTTGGTGTATTTGGAAAGATAATAAGTATTTACCAGAAAATTTAGTTTTTAAACTAAGTTATTTAGGTGGTGTTGAAGAATCTTTTACATTAAATTTTAGCAGACCAGGTCATCAAATTATTCAACAATATTATCAATTAGTTACTTTAGGTCGAAAAGGTTATGCAAAAGAACATGGTAGATCTTTAAGTAATGCAAGAATCATGTCAAGATTTTTAGAAGAAACTGGATATTTTGAAGTTTTGAGTGATATTCATCGATATAAGGGTAACTTTGATTCAACAAAGGATCATGAATCAACTGCTGCTGATTTACATAGTGATAATCATGAAAAATATAATGCTGGTTTGCCAGTTGTTGCATTTAGATTATCTGATGAATTTCAAAAAGATTATCCAGAAATTCCTCAATCTGCTGTTTCAAGCTTATTAAAAACTAGAGGGTATATTATTCCAAATTATCCTTTACCACCAAATGAACATTCAACTGAAGTTTTGAGAGTCGTTGTTAGAAATTCGTTACCATCTGATATGCTGGATAAATTATTAAGTGATATTGCTAGATGTGCTGAACAGTTGATTCAAGCTGCTGAAAGATATAGAAATCATGATCAACCATCTGCTGGACATGCTAGAGCAATGTTAGAAATTGTCACTGCTCCTGAGCATGATATGATTGAACATGAAAAGAGTTGGAAAATCGATCATAGTGATCATTGGCATCATAAGAATCCTCGATATTCTGCTTGCTAAACTAACACTATATAGTAACCATTTCTATACTTGTACTGAATAAAATTTTTTGAACGCGTTAATTTTACCTCTTTCAGGTTGTTGTAGTAAATTTTTTTTTTTTTTTTCTTCTCGCACGAGCACATTCGGCATATCTTTCTTGACGCGTCACCCGTGCTACCGTATTTTTCTTTTTAAAATTTTAATCATTGCTTTTACTTCTACACTTATTCTGCGACCTACTTCAAACTCTATTTCTCAAACTCTTCAACACCATACATTAATATATATTATAACAAACATGGCTACGTTTGAGAGCTTGCCAGTAGAAATCAAGAAGCAAATTTGGCAGTATGCAACTCCATCAAACTCAACGACACTACCACGCCACGCATTAGTAAACAAACAATGGTTCAGTCAACTAAGTTGTCAAACTTTCAAAAATTTCAATCAAATCATACCAATTCTAAAACAATATAAATCAGTTGAATCTACGTCAATAGATCGTATAAATTTTTATTCTCAATTTATTGAAGAGTTTGATTATAGTGAGAATTTCAGTGATAATGATGATTCATTTTTAGATTTTGGTGATGATGAAAGTAATGATATTGAATTAATAAAAACTTGTTTTAGTAGTGGGATGGTTCTTAATAATTTAAAAAAGTTTTGGTGCCAGTTGAGTATTTTAATGTTCGTTAAACCAAGTCAAATATCTGGTGAATTAAATGACGTAACTATTACTGTTACTAAAGGTGATATGGTTATTGAGAATTCATTAGCTGTTTTACAAGAATTTAATAATGTTTGGATTAAGTTTGATGAAGAGATTGTGAATTTAGAAGATTATTCGGATGTTTTGACGGTTACAAGCTTCAATAAAATCAGTTTTGGTATGCTGACTCCACATAATTATCAGTTTATCAACCCATCAAATCTACAATACCTAGAGATCCAGCAAACTATGGATTTACAATCATTAAATATGTCAGAATTATCAAATATAACTCATTTTTCATTCAAAAATTCGTCAGATTCTGAAGATTTGTTGGCAATTTTAACCGATCAGATACCATCATTAATTACATTAACATCTTCATTAATCAGTTTACAAAAATTATCAATATCTTCAATAACATCAATAGAATCGTTACCTCAAATATCAGAATTCTTTTCAACAGTTTTTATAAGTAAATTGCCATCAACAAGGGATTTAGATATCAGTTTAGAAGTTCAATTAGATCAACAAGATGATCTAGAACATGTTTCAACCATTTTCCCTGAACTTTTAAAACATGCAAATCAAATTGAAAGCTTATCACTATCAGTGAAAACTTTCCCAGAACAATATTTTATTTATATTGATGAACTCGAATTTACAAAAAATTTAAAACAATTAATTATTGGTGGTCATTTATCTATGGGTATTAATGGGTTGATTAAAGTAGCTGATTCATGCCAATTTTTAGAAAAATTAAAAATTGATAATAAAATTTTCATTCAAAAAGATACTAATTTAGATTATACTTTGTTTTCAAGGGTATTAATGTTTGAAGGTAATGTTGTTACGGAACATTTGGGGTGTGGGAAACCATTTGTTGAAAAACATTTCCCAAATTTGATTCATAAAGCTGATTTGGCATGTGGGGAAGCATTGCATGTTTTTAATGGAAGTTGTACAATGAATATCAAACTAGATGGAAGAGTTGTTGAAGCAAACGAAGAAGAGAATTTGGAGGAACAGATTGATCAAGTTGATGACTTGATTAGTGAATTAGAAGATCAATTAGATAAACTTACAATGGGATTATAATTATCGAAAAAGAAAGAAAGAAAAATATAATATTTAAAAATATTAATTTAAAAACTTTTTATGTTTGACATTTTTGGCATTGTTAACAATGAATTCTTTAATTGGCTCAATTTGTTGAATAAATCTATTCATTCTATCAGGTGCCACCGTGTCTTTTGTTAATTTACCTCTCCATTTACCATCAAATACTAGCTTACCATCACTTGCACCAACATGTCTCATATATACCCCATCATTAATAGCAGGTTGATGGATAATAGCTTGTTGTGATACTGCTTTACCTTGTACTGCCCTTCTATTTGGTACACTAGAATGTAACATTGTACTATTAGAAACCAAGTATTGAACAACAGATCCACTACTTGGATCAAATTTACTACTTTTTCTAATAATTCTTGCATTGATCAATTTATCAGTATTTTCTAGATTTATCAACATTGGAGTTTCTATTAATCTATCGATAGGTTTAAAAACTTTATGATTCTGTAAATTAGTAACTTCTAATGAACTCATCTCACTTTGAAAATGACCGATTTGTCTCGGCAATCCAATATCGTTAATTTCCATAAAAGAATGTCCTACCAAGGCTTGATTCCATTGGACATGTAATGCTTCCATTTGACCTGTATTACCATGTAAAAAAACCAAGTGAGCATCTCTAACTAATTGATTTGATACTCCAACCGCTTGATGTAAAGAATCAGCATCATGATGAGATGTATGCTCGTGTTGATTTAGGGCATAGTAAGGTGCAACAGTGTTGTAACTTTTCTTTTTGAACAAATATGTATCACTTGTTCGATGACCATCACCAATTATATGTGGGAATTCCCATGTTAATAATGCGGCGCTAACTAACCAATCTAAATTTTTAACATCACCAGTATCAGCACCTGTTGATACTTTCAAACTAATTGCAGTATCATTTGCCCAAAATGATGGTAGATATGGCGTTAAATCAATATACAAATGAGGTATATCAAAAGTATCAATACTAACAATTGGAGCCCACATAAATGGATTAATCCCTCCTGTATAAATAACAGGTTCGGGTAATGCTTGACCAGCTAATTCATTATTAACAAAAACCTCAATCACCCTAGTAGGTAATGATTGTCTAGAATTCAACATATTCAAATAAGCTGTGGTTTTATTTGTAATTGATGAGTACCAAAATTCTTCATTTGCATTGCCAGTGGCCAATATTTCAATCCCCACTCTAGTAGTATTTCTTGTTAATGGCTCAATTTCAACAGACATGTCATCAGTTGGGTATGACCATAATGAGCCTGGATCTTTTAAAGTCAAGGGGGTAATTGAACTTGCAGGTATCATTTCTTTAATAGATTTTCTAAAACTTGAAGTGACACTAATTGGATCACTTGGGGTTGTTTGGTTATAATAATTAGCTGTTAATAAAGTTTCAAATGTACCAGTGTATCTTTCATCAATAAAATTATTCAATGTGAAAACTAATGGCAATTCACTTTGAAATAAACTTAAATGTCTAGTAACATCTTTCGCATGACCGAAAGTAATTTTTTTACCACCAGGCTCAGCGGTTGAAGTTCTCCAAACTTCCACCCCACCTAAAAAAATTGACCCCAATCTATCATATTGATAACCATTAGTTTTTATATTCAAAGATAATACAACTTGATTGAATCCAATATCTGGTGGCTTATATTGAATCATAACTGGATTATTATAAGAATTGGCAAAAGTATGTGAAACTAAGTTTTGTGTATAAATTGGTGATCCATAATCTGGTAATGGCGCGTAAACTTGAAAAGCATCAAATGCAGTGGTATTAGAAGTTGAATCAATTTGTAGATTTGAATTGTTGGTGATATATTCTGGGTATTTCATGACATTAATGGTATTTGGCTTTAAATTGAACAATGCATGGTTTTGTCTTAATAATTGTGCTACTACTATTGGTAGTAGTATTGGTATAATTAGTATTTTCATTTTGTTACTTTTGTCTAATGACTGTGATAAAGATAAAATATTCAGAAAAAAAAATTAAAAAAAAAACAAACGCTTAATTATTTTTTTACTTCTTGTATACAATCCCATTAACAATATATAGTAATGAAATTTGCATTTTTAGCTTCTTTAGTATCAGCTGCTGCTATTAACAATATTGAATATGATTTACAATCGATTATGCCATTAATGGGCTCCAATGGTCCATATATCCCATTAGGTGAATATAAAAAACCAAATCCAACCTGCAAAATTGAACAAGTATTTGGAATTGCTAGACATGGTGAAAGATATCCAGTAGAAATAACGCATTCTATTATAGTTGACGCAATACATAAAATCAAGAATAGTAAAGCATGGGGTCCATTAAAATTTATAAAAGATTATGAAATTTTTATGAATTATGATCAAATTGGAATGGAAACTACTAATAATGTTTATTCCGGTGAAGATAGTACAAAAAGATTTGCTTATTGGTTCTCTCAACAGTATAATCATTTAATAAGAAATGGTGATAAAGTTTACTCAACAAAGATAGATCGAGTATTAACAACTGCTAAATGGTTTGCTAATTCATTAAATTTGAGTATTTATTCAATGCCTGAATTAACTAGCCAAGGTGCTAATACATTAGTTCCAGCTGTTAGCTGTAATGGAGAGACTGGGTTATTTGAAGCTGGATTTAAAATGACAAAATTTATAAAAACTGAAGCTGGGATGGCACCATTAGCTAGAAGATTAAACAAATACACCGATGCTGATTTGAATCCAGTTGATGCTCTTGGGTTGATGGATTTATGCCCGTTTGAAACAACAAGTTTGGGTAAATCACAATTTTGTCATTTATTTACGCTAGATGATTGGAATCATTATAATCATGTTTATAATTTGTTTTCTTTCAATGCTGTTGGACCAGGTATTAAAAATAGCCCAACAATTGGATCACCTACCTTTGAATCAATGATTGAAATTTTTACTAATTATACTGATACCAAACCATTGACAATGTCTTTTGCTCATGATACTAATGTTAGAGAATTGATTATGACAACTGGGTTATTTAATTATTCTCAAGATTTAATGGAAACTGACCCTTTAAAATATCAAGGTACAAGACAAACACCAATGATGGCTAGATTAATTTTTGAAAAATTAGATTGTGATGGGACTAAAATGATTCGAGCTGTTTTAAATGATGCAATTCAAACAATCCCATACTGTCAAAGTGAATATTGTACGTTTGAACAGTTTAAACAATATTTTTATGATCAAAAATATAATTATGCTAATATTTGTGAGCTAGCAGATAATGTTCCACACAAGCAAACTTTTTTTTTCTCCCAACGTGATGATTATGACAGTGAAGATTATAAATATGAATAATTAATATATTTTTTGATCACCGTTTTTTTTCTTTTTTTTTTTTTTTTTACTTTTTTGTTTCTGTAATATTTTAATATAAACAAACAATGGTTCTACCAAACTTGAGACGTATTTTTGCCTCTTTTAGAACCGAAAAAGAAGAACGTGAATATTCAAGACAAGCATTTTTCAATTTGATTGGATTTTTAGGTACATGTGTGGTATTTAGTTTGTTGGCCCAAAAGCATACTCAGTTAACAAAATGATCCGAGTTAGATCACCTTCAACTGCAAAAATATTATCAGTTTTGAAACCAAAATATCAAAATTTAGTAACTATTAATAAAGATTATTTACCTACAAAGTTGGATTCAAAAAGCTTAACTGAACTTACTAATAAGAACAGGTTTACAGTTACTGATCTGACAACAAAATATTGCGAGCTGCAAACTTTTTATGAAAAGATTACTACAACAGGTCGTCAACCGACGAAAGCTATGCTAAGAGGTACAGCCATGCATGCCAAATTGGATGATATTGCTCATACAAAAATACCAATGCCAACAATGACATTAACCAAAGAAGATGAATGGGCTAAAAAAATGATTGACGCTTGTACAAGATTAGAACATTTGATCAAATTTGGTGAATGTAGAGAATTGTATGTATTAGGAATGATAGAAGGAAGGATTGTTTCCGGGTATATTGATTTATTAAAAATTGTTAATGAACAGGTTGAAATTACTGATAATAAAAGTAGATCATCGACTACATTACCTGAAAATAGTCAACAGTTATCAGCGTACCATCAATTATTATTATATCATCAATTATTTGAAAATATGAAAACAACAGATTTCTCCCAGGTGTTTAATGAATTAGGTTTAGGTGATGAAGTGAATCCAGAATTATTAGAAGTATATGGTGAACCACCATCTACATTAACTGAGCTAGCAACAAAGCTACAAAATCTTCATAAGCAATTAACCCTTTCATCCAACCTTCATGTTGAATACATTCGAACAAGAGGTAGAAAACCAAATAAATACATCGAAACAATTGGTACAATATCTTATCAATTTGATCAACATACTTCAAATCAATTAGTTGATTATATGTTCCAATTCTGGGATAATAAACGAGCTCCGATCGGAGTATTAACAAAATCGGATATTTATACCAAATGTAAATATTGTAATTTTGCAAATAATTGTTGTTGGAAAGCCACACTACAAAGTTGTTAAATAATTATTATTATATTAGGTTAGAAAGAATATATATATTACAGAGATAAATAAGTTAAATTTTTTTTTTTAGTTTTTCTTTTTTAGTTTAACACAGAATTTTTATCTTTATTACCAAAAGATTCAGTCCTGTGTAAATAATATTTGGCCATTTCATATGAAGTCCAGCAAATAGCAGTTGAAGGCATATTAGCTAACATTCTTGGTCTTAAGCCCCTCATGAACCCACTTACCCCATAAGTATTATAAACATATTTAGCACCACTAACAAAAGAATTAACGCTTGATGCACTACCTTCATAACCTTTAGTTTGTAAAACAGTTTTGATAACATCTAAAGGAGTAGTAATAGCGGCAGCAGTTGCACCAGCTAACCCACCACTAACACAATGAACCAAAGGATCATGTCTCTTTTGAGGATTTAAAATTTTAGAAGTTGATTCATAAACTGTGAAATTAACTGCAGTGAATGGAATATTCATGATTAAAGTAGTTGGATATGAAACGTAAAATGCTGAAAAACCTTCTTTTCTATAAATATCTAATGCACATTTTGAAAATGAATTATATCTTGATCCATATAATTGCATTCTTTGTTTGATAACATCAAATGGGTTCATTAAAGCATCTGATGTAGTTGTAGCTGATGCACCTGCCAAACTTGTAACAAAAGGATGATGATTTGAATCTAAATTACCACCTAATTTAGATTTGACAACTTCATATACACCAAAATAAACTGCATGAGCTGGACCAGCACCAATAACAACTGATGAAATCCCTCTCCATAATGATCTTGCACCTTCAGTTGTCCAAATCTTACTAAATGCATTTGTAATACCTGAATATGAATTTTTTGCAGTTGCAACTTGCATTCTAGTTTTGATCATATCAACCGGGAACATAACACTATGTTCCATAATACCAGCGAATGCACCTGCTACTAATGATGCTGTTAAAGTGGCATTTTCAGGTAATGCTTCATAATCATCTTCTTCTATCTCAAGTTGTGGTGGAGGATTAGGAATTGATGACGGAGATGATGATGATGATGGCGATGCTGGTGGAGGAGGTGAAGTTGGTAAATTTGTCATTTTCTCGTTCATTGATTTGTAGTCTGTAGTCATTTCTTTATTATGAAAAATATTGTATATAAAATGTTATCAATATGATGAATTAATTGATCAATGCTTCAATGAAAAATTTAGAATAGAGAGTATAAAGAAGAAAGGAAAAAGATTGAAAAAAGAGAGGAGGGATTTTTTCTGATGGTGCTTGAATTTTCAAAGAAAAAAAGCAGTATAAAAAAAGTTTTATCAATTAATAACCCCGAGCACCGGGTCGGGGTCTTTTTTTTTTTTTTTTGCTCATGAGAGTCATCTTTTTTTTTTTTTTTTTTTTTTTTATTATTGATTCTGATCGGTGCATAATTTATGATCCTGTTTATATGCTTGATAACGATGATGAAGATGGAAAAAATTTTTACACTTGCTCCGCCTGTGGTTGCTTAGCTTAGTTTCAAAGGGCTTGCAAGTAATAGCTATCCACATTTCTAATGTAAGGTCGTTAAAAAGTCAGGATACGTACAACTGTGTGGAGATGGCTCGCACTTATCAGATTGTTCAAGCCTAAGCAGCTAAAAATATATTGCTACAAATCTATCATCCTGTTCAAAAGTTGTTAAATATACGGATGTTGGTGTTATAATATCCCCAATGTGACCATTTATATATTTTATTTCGATTGTAGCGATACTGATGCTGATTGATTAGATTCCTTATTCTTGTTCCAGTGAAAGAGTCTACCATTAACATGTTCTCTTACAGTCGGGTATAGATTTATTTTTTTCAAGTGGCGGGAAACTTTTACCCAATACAGTGGGTTTTCCACCAAAAGGAGATGACTATTTTCACAGTATTCAATTAATAGATATCCCACTATGCCTGTTCGCACCGAGTCAAGTTCTAATGCTAGAATTTACAATTAGACTATTGTACTGTTCCAATAATCTTTGTATGATTTGTCAACTAAACTGGCTGAACCAAGTTTAATTATTTCTAATATTCTTTTATTATAACCACTTGAAGACATATGAATATAGCGATTTGAAAACTTCTGCTTACGTGAAGGTAGATTATGAATAACAGCAATATTAAAGGTGACACGAACCGTTAAAAGTTGTCTAATAAGATCCGTTGTTAATAAAAATACCATGTCTCGTATCTCATAATCACAATGAGTCTCGACTCTTTTAAGTCTCGAGCGGTCTATCCCGCTCAAGCTGCTATTGATTTAATAAATTATCGATAATTTTCAGTGTCAGTGATGTGGGTTACAAATCTTTTACTGCCATGGGCTTTTACATGTAATATTAAAATTTGAAAAAAGAACAGTGTCTCAGATGTAATAATGACCGGTTGAAATCCTGATGCTGACTACACACTACTATAAGGTACTGTATACTGCTTTAAAGCTGTTAAAATTTTCATCTGCCTGAGGATCTGGAACTTTTTTTGAGCCCATATCTTGGATAGATCTGATACTGTCATTAGCGGCTCAACATCGATTCAAAATAGCACCATCAAAAAATTATGTCGAATCAGAGATAAGTATTTCAATTGGTTCATCTTGGTTTAAATGGTCAATTGATTTTTAAATCATAGTTCTTATGAAGTACGAAAGTTTCAAGTGTGTTAACAATATTGGCATTATCCAAAATGGTTGAAATATCGGGTGGAAAGTTGTCCTAAATTTGTCCTTGTTCCCGGGTTCACAATTTTGAGTCACAAATTTTTTTTTTTTTTTTTCAGTACATGATCGTCGCGGTGAGCTGGAGTTCACGCTAATTAATTGGTTCTCTTCCTCATTGTGGTTCGTATCAGATAACTCCGGCAATTCGTATTTTGACATTGCCTTCTATCTCTTGACCGATCTTGTTGGATTAGAAGCAGCATTTATATATATATATAGAAATGCGTCAAAATTTATTTACTACTAACATAGCTCACAACTTTAAGTATTACCGTTATTCGATATAAATTTGTACTCCGATTTTTATCAATTACTGTATACATATATTTATTCAATGATTTCGATTTACTGTCACTTAATTGTAGTTATTTTCATATTCTGATCTTGAAACTTTAAAAGTTTCGAATTTTCGCTAACATCCGAACATCCATATGATGATAACTTCCCAAAATTGACAGATGATTGGCCATGGAGTCAACGGCTTAATTTTTTCTCTGACTTGGCTGGTTGCCATAAGCAACCAGTTGTCTCCAATAATGGATACAATCCTGTAGGCTGTACTAAATTTCTTAAAAGTCTGATTAATCACTATACATATCCTGTAGAGTTTGGGAAGTGGCCCTTGGGTGCTGCAGCTCCATATGGCCCGGATTGGATTCGAATCCCATTGGGAGTTTCGATACCATTTAAGCAGTTCATAAAGTGTTGTCAATGCCATGGGTAATTTGAATTACCGCTGGAGAGTCTTGAGAAAGCTTGAAAGTGGTTAAATATCCGGATGGCGAGTAATGAAATGTGAAACCTGTATCGGGTACTGAGCACCTTCAGGATCATACCGTACAACGCTCATCCTTAATAACTACTCATGAGACTAATTAAGTTAATAATGATGCATTATATCCATCTATAGATATACGGACAGACGTTGTATTCATGTCTTATTTTAGTTCATTGATGGAATTATCTTGAACACTGTATATCTATATGGATATTAATTAATCTAGGCTTGAAAATCATAATCTCTATAGTTTATAGAAATTGTCAAATCATGCATACATAAAACGTTAAAAGAGGTTTTGTACTATATAGTGTATCCAGATCAATAATCAATTCGATTTATAGAATCATGCTCTTATATTTTGGACCATGATTTAACTTGATCAGGTGCTCTAGCTAAGGCTTAATTGGAACGTACAACATTACCTGTATATGTTAAAAATTGTCCAACGGCTTAGAAACGAAGTGAAGGGTTAATATAGATATCAATAGACTCGATCTTGCTCTACGAAGTCTTCAAATGGCAACGTACAAGTTTAAATTGTAAGTAAAAATGTACTAATTTGCACCAGATTAAAATATCCATTTAGGGTAATACTTTGGACTGAAGCTCAATCATAGAACGGATATAATAATTTTAAATAATTAGTTCGGATTCGTGCCCATTATATTAAAAAGTATTGCAAGTTTTTCTTTTATTAGGTTAGCATCTGCCTAGGTGCTGATCACTAGTTTAAGCAGGCTGAACAAAGCTTATAAGGTATATAGAATAACGAGTCTAGAGAAGCCTACCTCCAGATTTTTTCAAGAGGGTATATATCACCTTGATAATTACAATTGATTGCAAAAGCAAATCCAGATCCATGTATGTGTACCTCATCGGTTCTGTACCGTTTGTACCTTACAAGTAGTACCAAGTAATTAGTATACATAAATAATCCTGAGTCTTTTTTGACAAATGTACAGTTTTTTAGCCTGAATCAAAAAAGAAAAATTTTTATCAGATCATGCACGGCGAGATTCTTTTGATAAAAATTTTCATGTTTTTGTAGAAACCCTCTCATCTGATATACCCGAATCGGACATCTAGCTACTTGCCCGATCTTTCTGGCATTAGTTAAAAGACACAGCTTGAAGAAAGAGTTTGCAGAACTTTTATGTTTATCGGATAATATTATTACTGGATAGATAAATTATCCGAGATTCGATCGAGAGGATTAAGTAAGTATACCTGCTTAAAATCCAATCCTTAATATAATTTAATACACTGGAATGCTTTACAATTACTTTTCATAAGTATCTCTAGATTTTGATATCCGTATCTGGAATCCGCCACCATCTCAGCTGGTAAATCCATGATTGAGTCATGTATATCCTATTTTTTCTTGATTGTAAGTATTAATAGGTTACATTGTGGTCCTCAATGGTGAAGCTAGAGTCCCGATCAAAAGCTATAATGTGTCATATGTTACAGTCTACTTATAATTAATTTCGTACAATGATGATGTACCATTGTAAATCCTGGATGTAAAAAATTTAGGATTATGAATTTATGAATAAGAGGTGGGGGAAGGGAAGGGAATGCATGCATGGAGTTCTCTAATAATTGGATCCAGTTGCAATCCGATGCGCTAAATGCGGAACCTTGTTCATTTCATTTATTAAAGCGGAATTTTCATTTCACCTGGGCGGCGGTAGATTAATCTGATAAAAATTTTTCAAGATCTGTGAATTCTTGAAAACTAGAAAAAATCGATCACCCACGGTCTTCCACCATAGGTGTGAATAAATTTCACGTTACTTATGTAGAAGAGAACTGAGTAAAACTGGTGTTGTATGACCGGTCTGTGCTGAATTGACAAGTTTGGTTCATTGTTGTATACTCGGTATTAACAAATTTATTATAATAACTTAGATCCTAGGCTGCTGAATTTTAAAGCCTTAAATTCCTTCTGGTTTATACATTTCTAGCCCTTATAATAGGCCAACTAGTGTGATAAGCATGCTGAAATTTCGAGCCAATGGACTATAGGATTTTACGTAAATTGAACTGAAAATATAGAAACAACTAGTTAGAGAGTTTTTTTCTTACCTTCCAAACACCCAGCATACTCTATTATTTAAGATCTTGGAGGTATCAAAGACTTAATAATTAAGACGGATTCTAGCTAGAGTTTGCATGGTAATAACCGACTCCTCCAATTTTTTAGAAACGTTTGTTGCTCATATGTAACAATTTGAAGCTAGAATGGTGTTCGTGAACATAACTGTTAAGGCAAGTAAGATATTACTCTATTAATAAGTTGCGCTGCATTTCTTGATTATATTTAAACAACCTGTAATATTTAGTTGCACACAACATGAACAGTTATTTTGCAGGCTAACTCTTGACTTGCATAGACACCTGACTCGAAAAGCTAGCTACTTTCAACAGACAATTCAAAATTAACCTATGCTTCTAAGAAGAGCTAGTAAGATAAAATTATTTATTGCTCTAGGGCTTCTATGCTGATATTACTTACCGATATATATTTAAGTGCAGTATCAAATTAAACCATAATATTGCAATCTATAATAACCCTGCACAATCCAATTTTATAAAATTTATAGTTGATGCTCCTGAATATTCAAATATTTATAGATCCGGATATGTTTGTGTTTACTCGATCGATCTTAGTGATTTATTATAATCATTGATTTATTATAATCATTGATTTATCTTTGATGTACTTGTACCTCTGTCTATTTGCGGTGTTCTGTAACCAGGGGGACTATCAATGACGATCATTTATCACAAGCACAACTGCAGTTCGATCCATATAAGTGAGATAACCCGTTAATTCCAAGTGTGCGGCTTAGCGAACCTATTGACATTGTAACTAGATATTGAAGATTTATAGTCAATAGCATCACAACACATAGTTATCGTTAGATTGATGTGGTCTCACCACGATATAATGAAGCGACATAGCTTTCGACTGCTTTGCATGTGTTCAAGCTTTCAATTCCTATCTTCTGTACACTTTCAAGCAGTTGCAAAGATACTTACAACCACGTTTCAGGATATATTGATTTAGTTAATCATTTTCGAAAGTCATCCAATAACATTTAAATAATTATACATAAAATTTGTCACAAAACTCAAGCCGCATTTACAAACTTTAAATCAAAGTATCAGAAAAAAAAAAAAAGTCACTTTGGGATGAGGCTTTTTTGAATAATTTTTCTTTTAAATTTCAGATGTAAAAGCGCTTATATATATACAAACCTTAATTAATTATTTGGCATTTCACTCGCTTTAAAAAAATTAAATCATTCTCGAACATCACTTCATAAAAAAATAAAAATTTTTAGAATAGTTTAATCATCGTTTAATCATCAAAACTATTAAGAAAAACCTGTAGGTTTTTTTCACATTGCTCCAAAGCTATATATAATTAGGTTGTACAAATTTTTGCTAGAAATTCAATATTAATTGAACTAATGAAATTATTCAATAAATCAAAATCAAAATCAAAACCCAAATCCAAATCCAAATCCAAATCACCACCGAAGAAAAGAATAGTATTAGTTGGGGATGGAAATTTAGGCAAAACATGTTTACTATACACATTTGTTGATAAAAAATTTAGAGACCAGTATATACCAACAATATTTGAATCCCAAATAGTTGATGTTAATCTAGACAATAATATTATACAGTTAGAGTTATGGGATACAGCAGGGCAAGAAGAATACGATAGATTAAGAACATTGAGCTACCCAGACGCTAGTATAATATTAATATGTTATTCTATTGGCAATCATGATAGTTTTTTAAATGTTGGTGATAAATGGGTACCAGAGATTAAACATTATTGTAAAGGTATACCATATATGTTGGTTGGAACTAAAAAAGATTTAAGAGATAATAATAAAATAAAAACTATTTCATTTGAACAAGGGCAAGAAAAAGCTAATGAAATTGAAGCTAGTAAATATATGGAATGTTCAGCAAAATTAGATTCAGGTGTAACTGATATATTTTTAGAGGCTACAAAAATTGCATTAAGAAATCCAAAAACTACAAAAGAAAGATGCATTATTAGTTGATATGAAAAAGAGGGAAAGAAGGCTTAGTTGTTGTTAGTATTTATTGTGGGTAAATAATTATTTATTACTGAATAATCATGACTTAATACTAATACTGGATTAGTATCAAATGTTAATGCAGAATCATTGATATACCTTATAGCCATCCTATGCCATGGTATTGATATTTGAGTTAAAGGTTCAGGAAATCTTAAAATAGTATTTGAACGCAAATCCGTTACAGAAGAACTCGATAATGTTGATAATCCTCTTAAAATTTCCAACCTATCTGAATTGTTCCCTAATCTATATTGTCGTAACTTTGTTCTTAATGCATAATGTATAGTTTGTATTCCTGAATTTCTTGTTAAAGCAATATTAAGTACATCATTAATGACTAAATATTCTCCAAAATCTGCTGGTCTATAAAAATTAAACAACCTAACATAATTTGAATATCTTCTTGGTCTTCTTATTGCATTTCTTCTTCTTAAATCCCCATATCTCATCCTATATGAAACCATTTGACTATCTTGAGTTCTACTACTACTACTACTACTTCTTCTACTACCACTAACTATGCCAATATCAAAATTACTCAAATCAAAATTGTTGAAAACATCATTTGTAGATGAACTTGCACCGGCATTGATTCTTGCTACTTCTTCTTCAGCTTCTCGAGTACTTAAAGGAGCTGGTCTACTGTCAGGTAACGGTGTAGGTGAGGATGGGATTGTAAGATGCTTTATATTCCGTCTCTTTGGTGCCCAATAAGGTATCCCCATTGTTCACAAAACATTCAGCTTTTTGACATCAAAATGAAACAGGTTGGGGTTTGTTTGGGTAGAAGTGGTAAATTTCTTATCGTCTTTGATTTTGATCCCAAATATTGATGAGCACTAAGCGCTTGGAGTGACTTTATAAGGCTGCATCAGCAAAAACGCACCTACTTTACGCGTGGGGAAACTGCAAAAAAAAATAAAAAAAAGTTGGCGCCTAACAATACCGTTGGCGGACTTACCAGCTTGAGGGAAAAAAATTCATGTGGCTAGTTCACCTTAAATGTGCTTAATTCCGGGCCGGTAAAAATGTCTTGGAAGGCAAAATGAAGGACAAATAATTTAACGTGCAAAAAAAAATTTGTAGTGCATAAAAATTAAGGTGGCTGGAGGATTTAATTATTGAGACAGAATCAAAATATTTTTTCGGTTAATAACAGAGTTCTATTTAACTACTCTTTTCCCTCCTTATTATTATTTTTTTTGATTCCCTCTTTTCTTCTTGAGATTAATACTTTTGATAAAACATACAAATGAGAGAACTATTACCTTCAGCCAACCTCCCCCAAACGCCTCATACACCAACTAAAGAATCTATATTAAATACTCCATCATCAAGAGAGGTTCAACCATTTCATTTCCACGCATCAAGATTATCTCAGAGTGAACTTCCTTATGCGCCAGTAACTAATCGAAAAAAGCGAGAAAGAGATTCATTAGCAACTCCGGATTCAGGTTCAAAATATAAAAAAAGAGATACAAATGAATCACCATTAACACATAAACGGTCTTTTGCCGATTTAAATCATGATAGTATTAGATTGATTGATGATGTACCAACAAGTGAAGATTTCCCAGGTTATGCGCCAACTTCGGAAAGTGTATGTTATGATTTAATTAGTTCATCACCTCCAATTCATTTAGAAGAAGATTTTGGTAATATTGATAATGATAGAGAAGATAGTGGATGCTTTGTTGATGATACAGTTAAATTAAATACTGGGTTGGAATCTGAAAATTATGATCCTGCATTGAAAAGAGCCAATCAAATTATTACAAATGCTATAGATGAAGGAGATAACACTATAGATTTATCACAATCTGAATTAACTAAACTACCTAATCAATTAAAAGATTGGAATCATGTTGCATGGGAAAAGAATACTAGATTATTTTTAGACCGAAATTTTATTACCAAACTATCATCTGCATTATTTAATATTAAACATTTAAGTGTTTTAGTATTAAGAAACAATAATTTAGAATCGATCCCACCTGCTATTGGGAAATTAACCAATTTAGTTGAATTATCAATTTCTCAAAACAATTTGCATTATTTACCAAGTGAAATATTAAACCTACCAAATTTAAATATTTTTTCATGTCATCCAAATCCTTTTATGGATATTAAAAAAACAACTTTGCATTTACAACATAATACTACTAACAAACAAAATACACTATCATTACAAGAAAAATGTTTAATAAAATTAGCTCAAGAATATAACGGTATGGAATTGAAATTAAAAGATGATAGATTAAGATTATTAATTCAAGAAGCTATGAATGCATTAGAGGATGGAATTCAATGTGGCGTATGTCAGTTACCAATGATACATGGTGTTGGACATTTATATGAAAAAAAAACCATCTTAGGTCAAGAATGTGTTTTTCAAAGACGATTTTGTACATTTAATTGTGTAGAAAAATATAATAATAATAAATTAAGCTAATAATCGTTGGATATCTGGTGATACCAACATTTTTCTACTTACTTGACCAATTAAATATGCTTTTTTATCTGGCTGATCCATTACAACCACATCTTGTAAGAAATTACATTCTGTACCTTGAGTAACTTCCATAACAATATCCCCCAAAACCATTGATAAATTCCCACTTTCATGTAATCTTAGATGACCAACTAATCCTTCTAATTTTTCTTCTTCTTCTTCAATTATAGATTCAAATTCTGGTAAAACAGCAGGAAACTGGAAAAAATATAGTTTTTGTTCTAATGCTTTTGCTTTTTCATCATCTAATGATGCCTTTGTATTGAACTCATCAATAATTTGTTCATGGTCTAATTGAATTCTTTCTAATTCTTTCTTTTCATGTGCTGATAAATATTTCTGAACTACTACAGGCTCTGGTGTTGCTGAAGTAGTTTCATCACCATCATTCTCATTCTTGATTTTAACCCGCTCTCTTCCTACGCTTGAAACTGATTGTGGTTCTGGTAAAGGTATATCATCTTCTGCATCTTCATCTTCTCTTCTATCCAATCTAATTGGGAAATAAGCGGCCAATTCTCCATCAATTGGAGCATTACTTGTCATATCAATTCTATTATCATCTTCATCATCTTCTGGACTCTCTGATCCGGGAGTCTCACTTTTCATTCTTAATTGTGCAGGATTATAACTTGGAGTGCCTTCTTTGAATTCAAAAGATGGTGTAGCACCTCTTCTACTTGTATCTCTAATAGCACCAGGTGCAGCAAATGGACCCATAGCTGCTACACTAACGGGTTGAAATCTACCACCTCTAGCACCACCTCTTCCCCCTCTACCTCCTCTACCACCTCTATCACCACCTCTTCCACCTCGTCCTCTACCTCTATCACTCCCACCACGCGAACTTTTATCAAACACTTTACTTTTATCTTCTTCAACTACCGGCTTATCTGCTGGTGCTGTTTTAGCACGTTCTTCTTTTGATCTTCTTGCTACTACTTTGGGAGCAAACCGTCCTCGAGAAGCCCCTGTACCAGCTGCACCTGCCGTTGCAGGTTTTCTATTCAATGAGTTCAGTCTTGTGGGTGCTTCTTTTGGTGGCATTCTATATTTCTTTATCTATCTTTATTATCTTTAATGGTTTGGAAAAAATCTTTGATAAAAAAAAAAATTTTGATCTATGGTCTCAGTTGGTAATTTCAGTGGTGGGATTCGAAATTTTTTTGAATTATGATGCGCCGACGCCGATGTTTAAAAATCGCGACCACCATTTCACTTTTTCCAATACGCGATGAAGACAAATTCAAGGTTAATACCAGTATGAAAACCCACCAAATTTATGAAAATAGATAAAAAGTAAAAAATGATAAAACCTTGATTAGACTTGATATGATATATTAATAAATTGGTATCATAAATTCATAGTAAATTGCTTGACTTCATTAATTGCTACCCATTGATCAAACAATTGAACATTAATAGTTGTTCTAATATTATAAATAGATATTTGCAAAAAATACGGTGCTCAACGGTTCGGAGTATTCAATGTGGAGGCTTGCGCAAGTTTGTAACAGTAAAGAAGTGGTTAATTTTTTTTTTTTTTTTGATGATGAATTTTTTTGTGCCATAGTAGTAATAAATCCTCCCAATACTTGAAGCATATAAGAAAAAAAAAAAACGCAACACAAACACAGCACAGCACAGCACAGACAACAAAAATTCCAAACTATCTTTTTTTTTTTTTTCCCTCCCTCTTCTACACACACACTCACAGGTTTTAATTATTATTATTATTTTTCTCTTTAAAACACAACAATACGATCAACAAAGAGAAAAATATAAATAGAGTTACAATAAAAGAGTGTGAGCTAAAAGAATTGATTAAACATAAAAAGGAATAGATCACAAAAAAATGCCCGACAACAACGATAGTACAGATTTGAATCAAACATGGAAATTTTCTCAATGTTTTGGGGATAAAGGAGATATTGAAAACATTACAGAAGCAGACGTGATTTCAACTGTAGAATTCGATCATACTGGGGATTATTTAGCAACAGGGGATAAAGGGGGTCGTGTTGTATTGTTTGAAAGAAATGAATCAAAGAAAGGTTGTGAATATCGATTTAATGCAGAGTTTCAATCGCATGATGCAGAGTTTGATTATTTAAAAAGTTTAGAAATTGAAGAAAAAATTAATAAAATTAAATGGTGTAAAAGACAAAATAGAGCACATTTTTTATTATCAACTAATGATAAGACAATTAAATTATGGAAAGTTTATGATAAAGCAATTAAAGTAGTGGCAGAAAATAATTTATCTGATGGACATACAAGAATGTCAAGTTTAAATAATGTTTCAAATTTACGATTACCTAGAATGACATTACATGATACAATTATTGCAGCAAGTCCAAGAAGAATATATGCTAATGCTCATACTTATCATATTAATTCTATTTCAGTAAATAGTGATAATGAAACTTATATTAGTGCAGATGATTTAAGAATTAATCTTTGGAATATGGGTATTACAGATCAAAGTTTTAATATTGTTGATATCAAACCAGCAAATATGGAAGAATTAACTGAAGTTATTACAGCAGCAGAATTCCATCCAACAAGTTGTAATTTATTTATGTATTCATCATCAAAGGGTACAATTAAATTGGCAGATATGAGAGAAAATGCATTATGTGATAGTCATGCAAAATTATTCGAAGAATGGATGGATCCTGCTCAACATTCTTTTTTCACAGAAATTACTTCAAGTATTTCAGATGTTCGATTTTCACAAGATGGTAGATATATTGTTTCAAGAGATTATATGAGTGTTAAGATTTGGGATGTTAAAATGGAAAGACAACCTATCAAAACTTTAAGTATTCATGAACATGTTCGAGATAAACTTTGTGATACATATGAAAATGATGCAATTTTTGATAAATTTGAGGTTGTATTTAGTGGAGATTCAAAATCAGTTATGACTGGTAGTTATAATAATAATTTTATGATTTATCCAAATGCAGTTGATTCAAATGCTGAAAATACTGAAGTATTGTTACAAGCTGATAAATCTGCCTTTAAGGCGAAAAAAGTTGGGGTACCTCATAATATGAAACGAAATGGTAATGGTATGTCAATGATGAGAAATGTTGATGATAACATTGATTTTAAGAAGAATATTTTACATATGTCATGGCATCCTGGTCAAAATAGTGTTGCTGTGGCTGCAACTAATAATCTGTTTATTTTCTCAACTTTATGATTTATTGTTTCTTTATAACCTATTTATACTCTTATATATATAATGATGATTTACAAAATATCAAAAGATATTTAAAAAAACAACAACCTAAAAACGCCAAAAAAAAAAAAAAAAAAAAAAAAAAAAAAAATATTTCTCTTATTTTTTTTTTTGTTGTAGTTCTTTTTCTGATTATTTTATTTCTTTTTTATAATTGGTAGCTAACTAGAACTGGTAAGGAGGTGGTGGTGTGTATAAGCCGCACACATTGGAATACGGGATTTGCACCTGAAATTGTTTAATTCTCGTACTGTAGTTGTAAAATGTGCTTAAAATTTTGATGCATCATAAAACTACAGGTTTATAGATCATGTAATCACTGACATATATATATATATGCCTAATTAAGTTGAGTTTACCCTTTATACAGCTGAATCATCACTGCAGGATGCGGTATACGTAATTAATATAGGGGGTAGTTAATTAATAAGGGTCCGTGCATCGTGATAATTTTTGATAGCGCTTTCATTACGACATATATTATGGAATCCGGATGAGCCTGAACAATATTTCTAGATTAAAAGCAATAGTTGTGAAATATCCATAAAAACGTGGTACGTACAAGCTTGTACTTGTACAACGTTGTGCAAAGCTGTACAAAATGTACAACGTGTATAATTATACCATGTGAATGGTTTACTTGGACACAACTTGCTCTGCAGTATTCAGATCCATCAGCTAGGATCCTCTTAAATTTAAATCTGATGAGAGCAAGTTTCTAGATCTGCATGCAGTCACTTATCCAACGTCAAAGTGTCTATAATTCTCATTTTAGTTTTATACTTTGAGCTATTACCCCCGACCGACCTCAGAAACATTTTTACGTACCGGGCACTGATTTAAATGTCAACTTGTTAATTTATATATTTGTTAGTGAAGCTCTATAGATAAATGCTATGTGGTGCAAAGAATTTTGTATATAGTGGATATATATTCATGATGAAACAGAATAAGATACAAGTCATACTATCAATCTTGTTTCAATCCTACTCGTTACTCCTCATACATATTCCAACATTTTTTATGTAACTTTTATGAGCTATAATTAAATTCAAGAAGGTCTTGGAAATAGGCTTTGTTTAGAGAGGTTTTAAGAAATATGGTTGCACAGCCGTGCTTAGTATTGTAACGCGGGGTAGCGCTAGTAAAGAATTCCATGTGCTTGTTGAGCCGCATCAACATCTCGATCGAGTTATCGCGTGGTACCGCTATAAAAGACCAATATATCATAATGAAATATGAAATATGAAATATGAAAAAGAGAGTTCAAATTGAAATCAAGAATATTTTAAAGTTGTATTTATATTAATAGCTCTAAAGTATTCTTTTGTAGTGCATGTATCTTGTGACCGTTTCAATTTATAAATATATTCTTATTTATCTTCGTAGATGGGTTGGTCATATATATACAAAGTTAAGCATATAGGCCAACAATCTTAACACATTAAAGGTCTTTTTTTGAGTCAGTACCCCTACATAGAGCCAAGGTAGAACTTCAGTTTCGATTTGAGTGCTAAATTACTAACATGGTCTGCAGTTCGATAGTAAATTCAGGTTTAAGATCTATCGATTCATGGTTTACGTGCTATTGCCTTCAGCGGATAGTTTAAAATATCATATACTGAATTCTTAATATGAAAATACTTATCTATAAGATAAAAGTTGGATTATTTGATTAAAATTAGCTCGAAAAATCTGTATGAACCAGAGATTGAAATATCGATCCATATGTATATAACTTATGATTCCATTATTGATCGATTCTCTTTTAAAAAATAAAATAAATTGCTTCACTTTAATAAGAACATATGTTTATAACTATATAAAAATACTTTGAGACTACAGTTGCTCCCCCGAAACATAAATACATTTCATTTTATAATAAATAATAACTCAAACTAGCATAAATTATATATATTTCGAGTGCTTTGTTCGAGATAATTTAAGATACATAAAAGCGAGGTTATACGCTCAAGAGACATATTGCAGCAGATCGCGACTATCCTTTTAAAAAGTTTGCTTGACAATTGATTAATAAAGACAAGAACTGGATATGGCTCCATAATATTTATGTACAAGCATAATACCTAACTAAGCTACAGGTCTACTGAGTTTAAGGATTGAATACTCAAGTTCAGGAAGCTAATTAGTTAATCGTGTTAAAAACATCCAATATTAATGTCTATGAATCTGAAGTAGTCCAACTTTCTAAATAAGATATAAAAATTGTCATTAATAACGTTTGAAATTCTGTAAATAAATTGACCTGCAAAAAAAAAGTAGGAATGTGGGGTTTAAAACTACCATTGACTGTTAATGAGCCGCACCCGTTGCGCCGCAATGACGATCTCCAATAATTTCAACATCATACGATATTCTGTTCAAGCCAATCAACTCAACAATAATTTCAAAGAAAATCAACAAACAAACATGCTACAGTTAACAAACCCTTTTTAATAATTATAAAAAACAATAAATTATGATATTTTCTTCTTAAATTTTTACGACTATTTAGTTTATAATAATAATAATAATAATAATTCTTGTGAATTCCTCTTCTAATAAGTAAAAACCCCATTCGTCATCATAATAGTAAAGAACATAATCAGAAAATATCTTTCAAAAACATTACAAATTAATCTTTCTTGTGGTGGTTAACTTTTGGATTCCAGAACAAAGTTTCAGAACCATCTTTGAAAAAGAAATCTTTAACCAACCATTTTTGATATGGGTATTGAACTGGTTCGTAACCAATTTCTTCCAAATGTTTTTGATGAGCAGCATGTTCAGATTCAACATAATAAGTATTAACACAAGCTAAGATTAAAGCAGGACCAAAAACAAAGATTGAGATTTTCTTCCATAAGTTTGCAGTTTCACCACCATGTTGTCGAGTATGTTCATAAGTTTCCAAGAATTCTGGTAAAGCATTTGGATCAGCCTTATATAAAGTCATGTTTTCTTTTGATAAAATTTCTCTAACTCTAGCATCTTTTAAATCTCTAGCTTGAATGTTTTCTGAATTTGCTTCCTTTAAAGCTTCTGAATATGCTTGTTCTGCATTGGCGTTTTTAGCAATACCCCAACCAGCTGGCATGGCGTGAGAACCAGAAAATCGAACTGAAGTTCGAGCAATACCGTTAGTATTTCGTAAAGTGTGTCGTAACAAGTTTCGAGAGAACATCTTCTTGTATTATTGTTGAATAGTTAATAGAATTTCAATTGTGATTGAAAATAACAGGGTGGGTAGAAAAAAATAAAAACACAAAAATTTTCTATTGTAATTTTAACAACGAAAGATTTTTTGGTGGTGTTTTTTTGAAGCTATTTAGGCGGGTGTAAGCGGTAGGGGAGGGAGGTTTTTCTTTTGGTAATTTTGCTGGGAGGAACAAATTGATTGGAGAAAAACTGATTGGACCGGTTGGGTTAGCACCGCTTGAAACCTGAAAAAAAAAATCACGGCATATTTCTCAAAACCATAAATCTCAAACTTAAAATAATTAAAGTCATTTGGGCTTGTTTTGGGCTACAAACAATAGTCAGAGCTGATTTATCGGATATCGGTGATTCCAATTGAGTATATGGAGAAAGTTGAGAGTTCTAGACGTCAAGGTACAATGAATGGATCAATTGATGTATTCTGTCCATAGAATTTATTTTTTTGACTTTAATAAGTATGCTTGTGAGATACATGGAAGTCAATTGGTTTGCTGTAGTCGATCAGAGAACTCAATGAAGTCGAGTTAGTGGTCATACCAACTTGTGATTATTGTATTAGTTCATTATAAAATGATATTTAGTGTGCTAATATTATTATGGCTTAACTCTGAATACTCAAATCAATTAAGATATAAGCACATAAGAGCTCAATTGACTCAACTTATCCCTTTGATATGTCTATGGTACTATTTGTTGTAAAATAGTACTATTCAAATTAAACGCCTAACCATTAATAAAAATATTAATTACATAAAAAATGAATTAAAGCGCTTATTTTAATTAGGATAAGAATAAATTCAAACATAGCTTTATCAATTACTAAAGATCAAACAAAACAGCTTAGATATGCATTATTAATTGGTTAATTCAATCACTTGAATTGAGTCTAAAACGGTCCACTAGAACTTCTACAAGCTTTCTAAAAAAAAATAAAAAAATAAATGAGGTTCATAAGTAATATCAACATTACTTCCTACTTTAAATTTGAAATCCAATTAAGAACCACTTGAGCCATTATAATCAATATCATAGAAGAAATAATGGATCAAAACCTGGGGATCGCGATATGTAAAATTGTACCTTATTGGAACCAAAATCAAAGACAGATATCCAGCCAATCATGACTTGGTACAGTGGCCGGAAATAAAACTCCCAATTTTTTCCAGTCTTGAAAGAGAATAAAAGGCCAATTAAAGTAGGCGAACAGTGCTCATTAAATTATAATAATTGCGACTCAGACTCGAAATGCCTGGGGTAAAAAAAAAAAAAAAAAAGGCTCTCAAGCGGTGATTATTTTGTTTTAGCACTGCTCCGATGCTCCGTTCCGATAATTTTTCACTTCAAGCATTGCTAGATCCTTAGTGCTAGAGTTGACTCTAGAGCCATATGAAACATTGTGCTCATTTTTTATACCAGCTTGAGTATCGAATTTTCTGTACCAATTGGATTTTTCAATACCGTACAAAAGCGCTGCTCCCAACCTATAACGTGCCAGCCCAACGAGCCAATGAGACCTCGCCATCCCTATTCTTGTATTTGAAAAAGTTCTACGACGACTTTTAGTCCGCTTTTTTTAAAATTTTCTTTACAAAATTTTTTTTCCCACCTTTTTTTTTTTCTCTTCCTTTTTTCTTTCACTACATCGTTTTTTTTTCAGGCAGTTTAAAAAACTTCAAATAACTCACTAATCACAATAATGTTACGAACTGCTATTCGACAATCAACTCGAACTGTCGGTGCTTTGGCTGCTCGACGAGCTGCTCCAATGGTATGATCAATTCAACTTTTCACTGAAAAATTTTGAGAATGCAAAATGGATTTAATTGATTGGAATATTTTCACGAATTATAAACTTAAAAAAAAATAATGAAAGATCAAAAATATACCCTAGTAAATCAACCGAAAATTTGAGTTTCAATTCTTTCTCAATAAAATACAAAAATATTTAAAATCAACAATTTATTTGATTCTCAATTTTATTTTTATTCTTTAATCAAGAATTTCGTAAACTAACTAATAATAGGCTACTCGAGTTGCATACAGAGGTTATGCTGCTAAAGCTGCCCCAACTGAAGTCTCATCAATCTTAGTTGAAAAGATTCAAGGTATTTCAAACGAAGCTGATTTAAGCGAAACTGGTAAAGTTTTGTCAGTCGGGTATGTTATTTGATAAAAAAGAAAGAAACTAACAAGAATAGTGATGGTGTCGTTCGAGCTATGGGTTTGAACAAATGTCAAGCTGAAGAATTAGTCTCTTTCAGTAATGGTACTCAAGGTATGGCCTTAAATTTGGACGAATCTCAAGTCGGTATTGTCTTGTTTGGTTCAGATCGAGGTATTAAAGAAGGTGATACCGTTAAACGAACCGGTCGTATTGTTGACGTTCCAGTTGGTCCAGAATTATTAGGTCGTGTTGTTAACGCTTTGGGTGAACCAATTGATGGTAAAGGTCCAATCGAAGCTAAGGAACGAACTCAAGTTCAATTAAAGGCTCCAGGTATTTTACCTCGACGATCAGTTCACGAACCAATGCAATCTGGTACTAAATGTATCGAAGCTTTAGGTATGTCTATTTATTTCTCTTTTTTTTTTATTGGTGTATTAAAAATGAGAGTATTTTTTGCGCGAGCAATCAAAAATTTTCCATCATTGAAAGTTTCAGGTACTTTTATTTTGAATACACTTAAAAAGGATCAATGAACATTTACTAACAAAATTTATAGTCCCAATTGGTTTAGGTCAACGAGAATTGGTCATTGGTGATCGACAAACTGGTAAGACTGCTATTACTGTTGACTCCATGATTAATCAAAGACAATGGCATTCAGGTACTGATGAATCCAAGAAAGTCTACTGTGTTTATGTTGCAGTTGGTCAAAAACGATCCACTGTTGCTCAATTAGCTCAAACTTTGGAACAAAATGGTGCAATGAAATACTCTATCATTGTTGCTGCTACTGCTTCTGAAGCTGCTCCATTGCAATATATTGCTCCATTCGCAGGTTGTGCTATGGGTGAATGGTTCCGAGATAACGGTAAACACGCATTGATTACTTATGATGATTTATCTAAACAAGCTGTTGCTTATCGACAAATGTCATTATTATTACGACGTCCACCAGGTCGAGAAGCTTATCCAGGTGATGTCTTTTACTTGCACTCTCGATTATTAGAACGAGCTGCTAAAATGTCTGAAAAACATGGTTCAGGTTCTTTAACTGCATTACCAATTATTGAAACTCAAGGTGGTGATGTTTCTGCTTATATTCCAACCAATGTTATTTCAATTACTGATGGTCAAATTTTCTTGGAAGCTGAATTATTTTACAAGGGTATCCGACCAGCTATTAATGTCGGTTTATCTGTTTCTCGAGTCGGTTCTGCTGCTCAAGTTAAAGCTATGAAACAAGTTGCTGGTTCTTTGAAATTGTTTTTGGCTCAATATCGAGAAGTTGCTGCATTTGCTCAATTCGGTTCTGATTTGGATGCTTCTACCAAACAAACCTTAAACCGAGGTGAACGATTAACTCAATTGTTAATTCAAAAACAATACTCTCCAATGTCTGCTGAAGAAATGGTTCCAATCATTTTCGCAGGTGTTAATGGTTATATTGATAATATCCCAGTTAAAGAAGTTGCACGATTCGAAAGTGAATTCTTACAACACTTGAAATCAAGTGAAGCTGATTTATTAGCTGAAATCAAGAGCAAGGGTGAATTATCTAAAGAAATGATGGATAAATTGCACTCTGTTTCTAAATCATTTGCCGAATCTTTCAAATAAACTAATTCCATCCAAAAACTTTATAAAAATTTCTTGAAAGAAAGGGTATAGATCAGTTGCATTTTTTTTTAATTAAATATATACATATATCTTTTGTGGTAAAAAAATAAAATTTTAAAGTAAAAACATTGTGTTTTTACTATTTACATATAATCAGTTTTTTTTTCTTCTTTTCAGTTTTGTTTCAACATTGTAGATTTTTAGTTATTTTAATACGCATTATAGTTGAATTCTTTTTATTGTATATCAGATTTGAATTAGTTTTTAGATCTAATCAATCTTGTTATTAGGAGGTTTGAGCAGAATTTACAGGTTCTACCAGATGGTGATTGATTGGATAAATAACAAGGATTGATTGGCTGGGTCTGAATCAAGTATATCTAAAATATCTATGATGCAACTGCAATGGCTATAGCTCTTTCTATATATATGCAACCAACCCCATTTTCAAATAAAATAAATTATTGTATCATTTTTATATGTAATACTAAAATTTTTCTGATCTATTAACAATCTAAATACAAGTTTATAGGATATCAGCCACTAAGAATTCAATATGTACTCGATTGTAATAATAATTAATAGGTTTTGGCAATCATTAACATCCAAGATTCCACACACAATAAGTATTTGATGTAATTAAAAGCATTCATCAAATATTTATAATTATATATAACTACCATGCCACATTGTGATGTGCCCCAAATGCATACGATCGGTATCGTTGATCACTGCATACAGTTGACCACAGATAAATCCATGATTCTATAATATATGTAGCTCTATTACATCTAAAGCGATAAGTGATCTTGTAAAGGAGCAAGGCTGAAAGGTTTCATCCAACAGCTGTCTAGAGCTGCTTAATTTGATATGCTATCTACCAATTTACAATAATATAATGAAGAATCCAATTTATAAAGCATTGAAACAATGATTAGATCTTAGTAAAAGGTATTATAAGTAAATAGTATCATATTGGATTTGATGTCGCCTTGAATTATATATTTAGTTGTATCTTGCAATCATGAATTTCACAACAATTTAAAATGTTCCTAAGTGCTACAAGCGGGTTACTCGTAGTTGTATAGAACAAATATGCGTGCATGCTGCCTGCAGTGAAACGGGCTTATTGGTTTATAAAGCCTAATTGGAATACAATTACTCATATTGACACACTCAAAGTGTTGATGAACTAGTTAAAGATGCGTTTTAATTGATTCAAGCTAGCTTATATATCTTTATCCCTATTATTTCAACTAATATCAATTATATAATCTAGATCACGTTGTTGTAGCTAAAAACTATTGGACTGAGCTATAATTCGAACAATATCACTTATTATAAAGGCACTTTATCTATCACCTGGCTTACACTCTGTGATGACAAATCTTAATATTCACTATGGAAAACAAGGTTCTACAATACAGCCGTTTTAATGTTGATCGGTTTGGGTATTTGGATCACCAATTCAATTCGCGAAAATTATCGTGTGCGGCTCAGGTGTAGTTTTAGCGGCTCATAAGTTATGACCGAGATTTATATTGATTGCATGCAATGCCTATTTATACGGAGCCTATCTATTTTCAGTATAAAATATTGCAGCTTCTACCTTTTTAGATTTTATTATCTATGCAATAACCAACAATATAACTGGTATTATGAGATTTAGATGTAAGTAAATCATGAGAAAAAGGCGAAATTGTTGGTGCATATTAGTATTATTGAAAGCCAGGGGTTTATAGCTTATTAACAGGAAATGATTATAATTCTTAACTGATAGTAAGAACAACATTCTTTAAATATATATGGCACTGGTTGAGATTTGCATAATACAACATCAAAAATAGTAGCCAAATCTACAATAAACTTTCCTATAGTAAAATAGAATAAAAGGTATATCAGAGTTATAGTATAAGACTACATACAAACCCCACTGAATAGTTAAAAATATCATTTGTTAGTTCAATCAATAGTTGAAAAAAAAAAAAAAATTACTCTTTCTTTGCATCTTGTTCAGCAATCAATAAATCAACATTATCAATAACACTCTTTCTAATCCCCAAAACATAAGCAAATTCAAAAACAACAAAGAATGGTGCCAAAACCAAAGCTTGGACAACATTATCCAATAGAGCAGGTGCTTTCTTTTCAGCCCATTTATGGCCAGCAAATTGTGCTAACCAAGCAGCTACCCAAACTCCACCAGCAACTTTATTAGCCAAAGGACCATATTCACCTAACAAATCAGTAGCCTTTAAACTAGCGGCGAAAAATGCTGCAAAAGTTGGAATACCAAATTTCCAATCTAAACAACTATAATATAATCCATATCCAACAGTCCCCAAAACACCAGCATTGGCATATGGTGATTCTTGCGCTAATGAACCTAATGGGAAGTTACATAATAATAAAGTTGAAGTGAAATGAATCGTTGGAACGAAAATCATATGGATTGCAACATTGATTTTGTCGCTGTGATATCGTCGATAAAATGCTAATTGTTCTTGTAAGTTTAATAATCCCATTTTTATTTTCCTAGTTTGCTACAGTTATTTTTGCAGTGGTTAGTTGATGTTGTGGATAGTTAAAGTAAATTTCAATATATAGAAAAACAAATATATAAAAATTGGAAAACAAGAATAATAAATATAGCGGAGTTTACGCTGAATTTGATTATTTTAGAAAGCGGGGGATTGGAAGATTTTATAAGCTTGTAGTGGAAAAAAAGTGTGTCTAGGGGATCACGCGATGGTAACTTTTTGGTGTTTGAATTTTTTGAACTCTAAACGTTTTAGAAGTGCTTTCAGTATACAACAGGTGCAGCACATGCAGTAAGGCCCGAGCACACCGAGGCCGTCTCCATGTTGGATCTAGCATAGACATAATAAACTAAAGAGAATTGCTCAAACTGAAATGACCATAGAGGTGGGAGTCCGGATCTATAGTGCGATAAGTGGGGAACAGTGCCATGGATATTTATCACTTGTAGGAGCTCGAGGAGCATATTGTCAGAAAGAGAGTGTGTGTAATATTGAAAGTTTTTATATGTATTCTTGCTTCTATATGTATATATATGACGGGGCTATATCATAGATAGCTGCCATTGCAACTGGATTTATTTTATTGACGATACGTAATACTTAAGATATCCTATCAAATATGAGTTAAAAGTATATATCTTGAATTTTAAGAATTCTAGCTATCGAAAATAAAAAACATTACAAGCCTAGGAATGATACTTTTATCTCATGGTGATCTTAGTTACTTTCAATATATTAATTTCCGGGTTGTTAAATTTGTCTAGCAACTGGAATGATATTACTACCTGAAATGTTAGCATAACAAAATCCGAGATCAATTAATAACATTACTATATATGTATACATATATGTAACTTCTAAGCTGGTCTACTAAATAATTCTAACATGAGTAGAGGCTTGATTGCTGAATTTATAATTGTTTTATATATCTAATACTTTCAAATTCAATTTATGGTCAATTGCTGATTTCCAAAGTTTTTTATCCATCCATGGATGCATCTTAACTGGAACTTTTATTGGAACAGATTTGTACCACATATGAGACCAAGAACTTTTACTACAGATATTGTACAAGTTGTAGCTAGAGAATCGCGGAAAACGACGGGTATCCTAAACTTGAGTAGATCAAATTCAGCGATGTAACTTCATAATCATGATAGTGCATGCTAGTACCTGCCCAGAATCAACATTTCACTATAGATATATAAATATCGTGAAATCATCAAGCTTACTAGTAATTATACCTTGTATTATATTTTGTAATATCGATTAGATAATTAAATCTAGCAGCTTCTCAAAATTATTCCATATCGACTGATCTGAAAACATTTAATCTAAAAACAAAAATGATACAAATTCAAGTCTGAGTACCGTCAGATCCGGCCAAGAGATTACCACCAATACTAACTGCAATTTTACTACAAAAGTTCACTAAATAATAAAGCACAGTATTTAACGAGATATTAAGTTTAAGACTAGCTGAAGGTTCAACTAGTTGTTGCTATCGTCTTAAGTTTAAACCTGCCAGTTTTCATCTATACGTATCCTTGTAATTTTAGTCAATTAACAATTTTTGTATTGATTAAGATAAGGTTATTGAGAAAATACTATTGTTAAATAATATATTATAACATGTAGAGTAACAAATAGTACCATGGACGTATTTCTAGAAGCTTATATTCGGTTGACAGATTAATGCTTCAAGGGTAAGAATCACCCCCTATAGAAGACCGGTTACAAATGCAAGAGTTCTAATAAAATTTACAAAACTTAATGAGTCGATTGTAACTATCGGAGGAAATTACTTCCCTACATGTGTTTTCCTGAGGTATGCTTAGTATATCGATGTTAGGAATTTAACATTTCATACAAGGCAAATAGCTCAAAATTCTATCACATTTTGATATATATCATATATAACCACTAAAAAAATATTAAGATCTTTTAAGACTCGAGACAAGAACTCATGACTGAGGTTCTACAGTAATTAATTATCATATCCAAAGTTAATGGTTCCCGAGAAGTGGTACATACTATCCGGATAGCTCTCATTTATAACATCTTTAGCGAATTGAAATCTAGGATTGCTCTTATAAATTTAAAAAAATTGATTCGTATGTGCCATGGACACCTATTTAAGCTTATACAATTATGATCTGGACTACATCTTTTCAATGGTTATAGCATAAATTTACCACAACACTCTGCAACTATCCATATACTTTTTAAAAATGGCTTTGCCATTAAGGTATATCTATAGTCAATTGAAGAAGGATGGATAAATTAAATAGTGTTTAAGTTTTTAATTTAATAAGGTCACAATAATATAATAGCTAGAATATTTTAAAAAACTTCCGTCAAGATCCAGCTGCTAAAATAAATGGATTAATTATATTTAATATAACATGGTTATCGAATCCAAAAACAAAGCAATAATATTGATTAATATCTCGCAATTGGATAGATCCACCATATGACAACTCGAGCTAGCTGGGTGGCAACAGAGTGACTGATCAAATTAACCAGCCACCTAGGCTTATATGGATTTAATCAAAGTTTAGCACTTAAATTAAAGATCTTCGAACAGTATGGAGCTTAGCAGCTAAGGGGTTTCCATATATAGCTATATATATAGTATATCATGGTACGTATCGTTGCAATGGATCTTAGTATACATGTAGTGGTACAATTGAGTGTAAATATCGCGCAGGACAAACTTATAACATGGTAGTGCGTGACTGCATCCTTAGATCTACTGCAAATGTCTCACCCACAACAAGACCACAAAATTATGAGATCAATTTAAACAAGGAAAAAGTAAAGTTTAAATTCCCAAATTCTAATAGTATATAAACCCACATAATCTCCTCATTTTTTATAGTCTTTTTTTTTTTCTCTTTTTTTTTTTTTTTAACTAGCTTCGACTGAATTATGATGCTAAAATGTTCGAAGTGTAATGCTTACATTTTACATATGATAATGTCAAAGCTGTGTTCATTCCTTTTGCCTTTAACTAGGGCAAAGGGGTTTAGCAATAGGGTTGCTTTTTTAATACAATTCTAATTCAATTGACTATGACTAATAACTGACTGACTACTACAGCATCTGTTTAGCAAATCATTGCACAATTAAAGCTTCAGTAAGAGTGGAAATAGTACGATTGGGAAGTTTCTACTAATTCGAATAACCTTTTCCCGTGGATTAAATTCTATGAACTGGTTTACTGGCTCTCTGATTTAGTTCAGGTTTTGATTCTTAACTGCAATTTGTAGTTTTGAAGCTTGAGTTAACTCACTAAGTCAATTAACAGTTTTGGATTTTATGAAATGTGGGGATGAATTTATAAGTAGGAAATGACGGTGGTGTTTTATTTTTGCTTTATTATTGAGGATTCTGGGTGTGTGGTGTTTTTACTAAGCTTTTCATGTGATGTATAGTGGGCATTTTTGGTTATTGTATAATCAAAGTGTATCACAATAGGTATAAGGACTTCGTGTTCAGATTAGGATTTGATTTGCTATATGTTTTGCGACGCTTTGGTGTTGTGAATTTTTAGCTTTTCAAGTTACTAGTCAGTGCTTTTACTCGCATGTATCATACGATGACTGGATTTGACTGAATTGACTTCAGAGTTTTAATTTATTACTATCGTTGATAGGATAACGTGTTATGAATATTTCATTATATGAAACTATTTTTTTATTTTTACTGTTTTTAACAAAAACTTAATTTTTCTGACTGTTTAGATACAAAACTAGTCCAAAAAAAGTTATTGATAAATAACCGAACCAAACCAAAACCTTTTGACAAACTATTAACAAACCTATAATAAACCTATTATGATTGACATTAAACAAAATTATGGCCTGGCTAGCCAAAATAAAAAATTTACTGCAAAATTCGAAAAGAATTCAATTAAACTAATGCACAATAATAATGACATTTAACTTGTTGCTTAATTATAAGACCTCATAAGAAGGCAAATGAAATAGCCTGTTTGAAAAAAGTACTAATTATTCTAGAGTTGATACCTAAATTTTTACATTACGTTGATACATACACACTTATGATTGTGATTAGATTTTAATTATACTATTAACAAATTTGAATTCGCGGCCTATGATGACCAATTCCAATTTACAATTGTCGATTACTAAAAAAAACAGTATAAGTTGTTTTTATCATATTCGAGAGCTAGCAAGTCCAATATTTCTTATGGTCAATTGCGCCTTATGTACTGAATAGTGATGCGATTTTTGATACCATTGGCCTCTTTTATTAGTTAGACCCGCGGGGGGTTATCCTAGATATTTGATTGTCGAGCAAATTTTTTTTTATGGGATTATATGTTTTATCGTTAGATGCTACTAATTGCTATTGATACATTTTTTTTAGTTTTTTAAGTGACCTTTTAATATAAATACCCAGTTTGCTAAGTTCAAACTTTTTTGATTCGCGACTCAAATATTTCTATGATGGATACCCTCAATTAAGTAGTGCAAGGTTGTACTACTTGATTGAGGATATTATTCATGGATTTCAAGTAGATATAGTTTATAATATATGTAATTGTACTGTACGAAAAAAATTAGAATGTTTCTCAACCGCTTTAATAGCCCTGATGTATAAAATAATCGCTTTTGCTATACATATTGATTAGTTTTTAAATTGACAAGCTGGGTAATAGATGTTTTTCAAGCTATCAGGTTCTTTATAGTCCAGCTATTTGGCTTGAGCTAAATGTTTTATAGTATATGTATTTTAGTTAATAATAATAAAGAAGAGATAAAAAAAAAAAAAAAAATGTTTAATAATGTATTTGTTATGTAGAGTCGAGTACTGTCTCAATTTGTGATACCGATCGCGTTAACAGTTGAGCATCCACAATGATCATTGAATAGTATACCAGTTAGAATATTTATATATATCTAAGAAAGTATCGTGCCTTAGTAGTCTAATATAATAATGCATTACACTCGAGCATTAAATTATCTAAATTCAGTAGTTAATAAGTTACATTTAATGATTGAAGATTCATGAATGCATGCATGAAGGTGATAAAAAAAGAAAACTATGAACAAATATTATTACAAAAAGAAGAATAAGAAGAAGCTATAAGCTAAGAAAAATCCAAAATCAATAATAATTGCCGAAATTTAAGAGAGATCTCGAATGAAATGATTTTGAACATGGTATAGAAAAATTTAATTAATTGAATGATTCGAAATTTTTTTTTCAAATTCGGGAACTTTTGCACCATGTTAGTACTATTACTTTGCAAGTAGCTCTTGGTATATATAGGTTTTCAACTCTTGCTAGGCATACATTTTACAATTGTCTAAATATAACTAGCAGGAGGTTTGAACTGGTGGCTATTACAACATGTTAACATTTATTGCATTTAGCTTCCCTGTTTATTTGCTTAAAATAGAATAATTTTAAATACTTCAGATTTCAAACAAGATAATTATTTATTATATAACAAAACTCTAAAAATAGATCAAACAAATTGAGTTCATTGATTTATTAATGACTCCATTTTATGTTAGTAAATTAAGAGTTTTTGCAGTAATTATAAACCCGACCGGATTATAACTATAGCTGACCAATGATTACAATATTAAATCAGTGACTAAAATACTGGGGTAAATTTAAGATTAGATAGTGATCAACTCAACTAAGAAAATATTAAAAAAAAATAGCTTGCAAACTAATTTTACATCATGCATTGACTAAAGCTACAGAAAAGCTACAAAACAATAAAAATATGAAAGGTAAATAATTAATAAATAAATAAAAAAGTTATACTAGTTCCTTTTTTTTTTTCTAATCTAGCTATAAGGAATTCTATACAAAGTTCGATTATTATAATCATATTCACATTCAATCATAGCCATTGCAAAATCTCTTACTAATTCATTACTTGGTAAAGTTTCGATTTGTTGTTTGAAATCAGCAGCCCAATTAAAATCCAGGAAACAATATCTTTGAGGTACAACAGATTTTAATTCTAAGGATTCACCAGGAGTTAATTGAGGTTCAGTAATAAGTTTAGTATTTGGTGGTACAGAATCAATTAAGATTTCAATAGAGCTTTCATCAAATACAACTCTTGAATCCATTTGAGGTAATGATAATAAATTCATTCTTGCTTCAGGAATATATCTAACATTTTGTAATTTGATTTTTGTGAATTTATTTGTTGTTTGATTTCTAACCATTATTGGTACTGATCCAATCCCTTCAACTCTATAGAATTTATCAATTTTTGTACCAAATTTATTATTTTTATCATTAGAATCATTTTCTGTTAATTCAACAATTAATCTATCATCTAATGATTCAAAAGTTTCAAAAAATGCTCGATGACAACACACATGAGCTGCAATATCAACTGGGATCCAAATACCACTACTTGGTAATAATTCTCTTGCATGTGTTTGTAATGCTCCATTTGATAACATTTGTAATATATCATTTGGGATATAACTATCTAATTTCATTCTAGAATCTTGTAATGTCTTTTTCTTTTTTTTCTTCTTTTTAGATGATGATTCTTGATTTTGATTATTATTTTCTATTGGAGTTTCTTTTGGTTCTTTTAATTCTGTCCTTTCATTAATTAATTCTTGTTGTTGTTGAATCAGTTTTCGTTGTTCATTAATTAACTCTTGTCGTTGTTTGATTAATTCTTGTCGTTGATTATTAATTGATTCATCTTCTAATTCCAGTTCTACTTTAATTCTTTCCATATTTTCATCTTCATCACTTTCCTCAATAGATTCATCATCATCAATTTTATTATCATTTTCAAATTCTGCAAATTGTGAGCTTTGAGATGATGGGACAGTATTAAAAGTATCCATAGTTTTACTATCATCTGCTGAAGAACTTTCTGTAAATGATTGATCTATATTTGATTTTTTTGATTCATTATTATAAGTTCTTGAAGTTTGTAAATAAACGTCTAATTCACCTCTTTTTCTAATGTTTTTTGTAAAATCGCTATTTTTTGCTTGTGCGCAATTCATAATTAAATAAAACAATTCATGCCATGCTGGATTATATTCTTTCAATTCATTCGAATTACTAATGGGTCTATTCCTACTCGTCATTTCAGTATACATTAAAGCAGCTAACAAAATAGGTTGAGTAATTTCAGTATGACGGAAAAATAATGCATGTATTTGTTTAGCTTTACTCCATTGAATTGCCAAATTTTTCCTTAAAAATCCAATATCATTCTTCCCATCTACTAAACTTGATAATTTTCTTGTTGCTAATGCAGCTTCTTTATAATTGAATTGTTCTAATTGTGATTTGATAACTTCAGATAAAGGTTGTATCACTTCTTCTAATTGCTCCTCTCTCATAACATATTTTATATTATCATAGTCCTCCATATATCTTTCATCATCAAACCCTCCTTGTTTTAAAAATGGTTTTGGATTCCATATATTATAGTCAACTGAACTTTTTCTTAATATTGCAAACATTAAAATTTGCCAATGAGCATATCCACCTTCATCCTTCTTTTTACCATTCTTTTTATTTGAATCGTTCCCTCCAACTAAATTTTTAACTAATACAGCTAATAATTTCACTAATGCATTAGAATATTTTGGGTCAATCTCAATTAAAAATAAAAACATTAAAGCTCTGGGAACACGATCTAAATCAATTCTTTCTCCATCTTGTATGAATTCTTTAAAACATGTGTTTTTTGCTTTTTCAGTTAGTAGCAATTCCAGCAGACACTTCACAGCTGTTACTGATAAAATATCAGTCGTCGACATCCTCTTCTTTCTATATTGTAAAAAAAAAAAAATTAAGAATTGGTACAAAAAAACTTTGTTAGAAAAAAGAATGGCTGGTATCAATTACTGGTGAAAAAAAAATAATACAAAAAAATTCGATATATTTTTTACTAGTGGGAAGTTTCAAAAAAATTGAAAAAGCTTGTATAGCAGTGGTAGTGAGTGACCTCCGATCGGAGAACGGGAAGAAAAAATTAAAATTATTTCCCTGCTAATGCTCATGCATGCCTCATTAGTGTTGTTTTTTCATCAGTTTTTTTGTATAGTCAAATTATTGTTATTATTATTTTTTTTGTAGGTTTATTGCTCATTAAACAGAAAACGCTAGTTGTACTATATAAGCCGCATCACTTATTAAAATTATTTTACTACAGCTTGATTTACTCTTTGACACAACTAGAAACTCTATAGGATCGATCCCAGATTAAAATCTTCGGCTTTTCCCCCGCGCGCGCGCACACTGATTTTTGTATTTTTTTCAACGTCAAAACCCACTTTTCAACATTAGACAATTTTTCACAGCGACAATGATACTAAAACATTTGACTTGAATTGAATGAATAATTTGCAAAAATTGAACCATTGGATTGAATCCAATGATATGTGCTCCGTGTGAGGCTCGAACTCACGACCTTCAGATTATGAGACTGACGCTCTGCCAACTGAGCCAACGGAACTGAAGAAGAAATTTGTAACTTTTGTGGGATTCGTCGATCGCCGGATAGTATATAAAGGTAAAATAAAAGTTAAAAAAAAAATTCAAGATTTTTTAAATAACTTCTAAGTAATTAGATAGTAATGATAAATTGTAA
>JAKTSB010000098.1:0-82748 GCA_030579975.1 Blastobotrys buckinghamii (nom. inval.)
CAAAAAATGTATTTAAGTGAAGATGAGGAGATTAAGTTCATAATTCCTCCTAAAAAGATTTATATACTAAAATTTCTAGTCACATGACTTTATAAACTATCAACCTAGTTATTAGTACTGTAGACAGTACATTGCATATCTTGATACTGCAACAGCAATATCATTGCTATGGCCAATACACCAAATATATTAATGTAGCATTACTATAAAATCAATTTAACAATTTAAATAATCAAAATAGTATATAATGAAAAGGTAATACCAAAATAATAAAACATTTTAATTATGTTTGAATAACATGATTAACAAAAAGGCTTGGATGTAGCATTGAATACTATTAACAATATTTAATGGATATATACTATTATAACAATATCTAAGGGATACTTACAATATTCAATGGGTATATATACTTATAAAATTCAATGGGTACTTACAATATTTAATAGATGCTATTATAACAATATTCAATGGAAATTATTACCGATCGATATGAGACAATTATGGAAGAGACCATCAACTTGAGGCTCAGGCAAAGAAAGTTTCGTTCTATAGAGATACCGATATTTTTTATAAGATATAAACATATTGTAATTATATTTAGGAAAGATTAAATTTTGAAGACCCGTTATCTATATATATATATATGACATATATCATTCAACCCATTCGAATTAGATCGATTGACTGGGTTAAAGTTTCAATAATAATAGCCTCATGGCAGGGTCTGCGCTTATAAAGATTCGTCTATATATATATGTAGCATGCAGCCATAATAAAATTGTTTAAAATAGCTATAAGGACAAGAAAATAAGCTTGAAATGTTACATATTTACACTTAAGATCAAGTTCCACTTGTGCAGTATGAATAACCATAAAAGCTACAGC
The DNA here is from genome assembly GCA_030579975.1 of Blastobotrys buckinghamii (nom. inval.). NCBI lineage: Eukaryota > Fungi > Ascomycota > Dipodascomycetes > Dipodascales > Trichomonascaceae > Blastobotrys > Blastobotrys buckinghamii (nom. inval.). The sequence continues at coordinate 889 of JAKTSB010000098.1, forward strand.
TATCTCATTATATTTAAACTAATCACATGAAGATTTTACGTCCCAAACTTCTATATTTAACTATCTGCAACAAAACTGTTCATGTTGACCACTTGATATACTTGGATATTTTTGTTCAGTTATAATTGAGTTAATATACTGAATAAAATCATTATTTTATTTATGGTTAATTTTATGGAATATTTATAGAAATTTGGCTTAGATTTCACTTGTCATGCATATAGATATTTCCAACAACAGTAGAAGCAGGCCATAGTAATCAATGTGTAACATCAATAAAGAGCTGAAATTAGTAATAACCCTAATCTTATATTAATAATAGTTTGTGGCAGGCGTATAAGAGACCTAAACTAGCCATAAAGCCAACAGTATATTGGAATTAAACTGGTGTAACTGGTGAATACTTATTCAAATATTTTTTAGAAGGGATAAATTGAAAATATATTAGGTTAATAATTTAATATAAGTTATAAAACCATGAGAATATTTTAAATTAACCGTACGAACTATTCATATTTTTGATGATAAATGAAGCTATTACTCATAGAACCAGAATACTAGTTCTTTAATGTACTCAAGAAACATCTTAATCCCAATTGTATATTCAACTGATAGTAACTTACATACTGAATTGTGTCTACATTTATTAATTGAACTCACCCTAACTTGATACAATGATAGCTCCTGAAACTAGCATGCAAGGCTAATATATATAGTAAATTAAGTCAACATATATGTATCTCATGGGACCGACTTCCGAATGTTCTTCCTATAGTTCTAATGCTCTTAATATTATAAATGTAATAATAAATAACAAATAATAAATAAAGATTTAACTAACTATATGTATCTCGATATCTTAAATTTAAAAACTGAGACATGAATTTAAAATTTTTTTTTAAAAAAATACAAAAAACTAACCAAATATTAATAAACATAAAGGTGGCTAAATAAAAATAAAATTGATGACAATAGCGTATGTTATAAAAACACCATAAGAGTTAAGGTATTCAGGTTACTTTCAAATGAGTTACTTATACATTCAGGTACAAACCATCAAACTTATATGAATACAAGAAATGTGCCATACCTTACCTTGGTACCCTTCATACACTAATATTCGGCAATCTATTACCGATTCACGTGAGAAATCAGATAAACTAGCCAACTCTGCATGCAAATGTTATATCATCCAATATATACATGTATCTATGTAAATGTAATTGGTTCTGATCCAATTAAACAATTTTAAAGCATTCTATCTATAAATTTCTCATATTAATCGATAGATGTACACTTGTCTAGAAAGTTGCCACATGGCGACCGACCCAATTTTGCGAATGCAAATTGCCAACAAGATGCAGCGTATTATATATATAGATATTGTTCCTCATTGTGGAGCCTCAAATATTAATACTGATCTTCCGCATGTGTGTCAACTTCAGTAGTATAAATAATAAATGATATATCCACGGCCGATGATATATAAATTGCGACCCAATTTGCAAGAATTGGCAACAAACCGAGCTATAGAAAAAATGATTGATAACAGCTGTGGTACAATGTGCTTACAGTGTATCTGAATTTATACCAAATATATCTATAGCAGGTGTACAAGATCTTGTACGCGGCTTCCGACGTTATGCGGCTATCTTGCATCCATGGATGCATGCATGGTGATGCATAGTTCAGATAAGCTTTAAACGTTATTCGCCCACCACTGAATGATCACGAATTTCACTCAAAAGTCCACTAATTTATTAATAGTTCCCCACTCATCACTTGTTAACATTTACCAGTAGCATCGGCACATCATGAACAGAGTATATAAATCAATCAACGCCTCTCGAATTTTTTTAAAAAAAAATGCCGTTTCGACATAGAATATAATCTTCAAATCGAAATTTACTACGAACAAATAACAGATATAAATCCAAACTTAAAAGCATAAACTAGTAAATTTAAAAGCAAACACTAAGATACAAAATTACACCAATATTCGAATAAACTAGATATGGCAATAAAATATATTATAAAAAACCCATTAGAGTTGAAATTCTCAGATTACATTCAAATAGGAGAACTTTTAAATTATACATTTCGAGAAGAACCATCCAATGCATATGTTTATACAAAATGTAATATACCATACCCTTCATACACAAATATTCGACAATCTATTACCGATCCAAGAGAACGATTGGATAGGCTTGTTAAGTCTGCAACTTCGTTTAGATGGATAACATATAAAAATGCATCAATGATTCGTAGTGCATTTATGTCACCAGGGGTTGTAATTGCTCTTGCAATTGATACTGAAAAGAGTGAAAATAATATTGTTGCAATGACTTTATGGACTTTACCAAAAGAATGTTCTATAGATGAGGAGTTAGGTAAAACAAAGTTCTGGTTTAAATGTTATAAAACTTTTGATAAAATTTGGTCTGGTATAATTGGGTTTATTGCAAATTGGATGTACAAAGATCTAAGAGATTTACAAAAATTCAGTCAAGAGTTACATGAGAAACATAAAGAAGTTTGTGAACCTAAAATGGAGTATTTAACAGCCAAAGATTTAGAAGGGCTGGATACTGAAGAAATGATAAAATTGATTGATGAGAAACCATATGATATTCCGGATAACTTGTATTTAAGTTATTGTGCAGTTGATCCAAATTATCAACGACAAGGTATTGCTTATAGTTTGATGAAATATTGTTTGGATAGATTTCCAGTTAAAAAACATAATTTATTTGATAAGATCGATGGGCCTCAAAAGTGTATGTTGAATAGTACTGGAGTTGGTATAAAATTGTATGAGAGATTGGGGTTTAAAGTTATTGCAACATCACGAGTAATCATTGATGGGTATGATACTTATAATGCTAGAATGGTGTTGACAAGAGTTGTTGCAGAATAGTTTGAGTAGTTCTTCACATATTCAAGTAGGTAATGATAATTAATGAATAGATGCGTCAATGAATGATATGCCTCTCACAGTTAATATTATATCTAGATTATTATGTACGGATATTAGTTATAATAAATATAATCAAGTTACTATTCCAGTTCATTAATGTACTAGAAGTGCATCTTAATCTCAATTGTATAGTTAACTGGTTGTTTCATACTATATTGGATCTACAGTTATTATATATATACATACCTTAATTTGGTACAATGGTGCTTTAATTGCTTCAGGTTAACAAATCGCTGTTGAGTGTGTGTGCCAAAAGACAAGCAGTTTTCAGTTAATTACAATGAAAAAAATTTCCTTGCAATGAACGGTACTGTAGCGTGCTAGCGATTGAGCAGTGAAGGATCCTGAGGTGTACTACCCGCTGGAAATTATTTAATCAAAAGAACTCGGCAGTACTACTAATGAGATAACCATAAAATTGCAACAAGTAACACCTTTTATCACCTTATAATTGATATGAATTCTATTAGCTATTACCGAGCAGCGATTTACCATTTGTTTTTTTGAGAGTTTACGGTTTATATAATAAATTATGGAGACCGGTGGACCAGATTTATGAATCAAAGGTAACAAAATAAATAGAGTTAATTGAGCCAACTTAATTATATATCAATATCTTAAATTTATAGATTAAGATATCAAGATATACCTATATATTTCAGTTTTGTTTTAATTCAGCTCGGGCCATTAATTACAAATTTTTTGTGTAACACTTCAAAAGGCTTTAGCAGTGTATATATACGAATTAACCTTGGCTTATTGAAACGGCCACCAGCTGAGATGTTACTTAGGAATATATAAAACAGCGAGGCATACTAACCTGATTTTAAACTGGATAGTTTTTTGAAATATAGTATACATATATATATGTATTACCTCAAAGCCAATGGGGGGTTCGATTTAGATATAATGTTATTGTACCAAAATTTGTGCACCAATTTGAAAATATATCGGCGGAAACTACGATCTCAGGCAACTCCGACTAGTCTCAATCACGCGTAAATTGTGGTCCGACCTCAAAAAAAGTCCTGATATTTAGATACATTGAAGGATTTACGGACGGGAGCGCGCAGCAGGTAATTTTGGTGGGCTCCCACGAACTGGCAGATTTGTCGCTTAGTCAAACTTGGAGGAACTTATTTAAGCGTGCTTAACTCAACTGCCATCACCACATCAACTCTACTCATAATCATTTAATTCAACGACGGGAATGCGATTAATCTTGATTATATATATATAATATTACAAACTGCTGGGTAAAAATACTTGCAATAGCTAGTGCTATAACTAAAGGGCACTGAAGGATTTGAGTAGGATATTTTCCATCTAAAAAAACTAGCAAAGCTGCTGTAAACAGATAACCAGATATGCAATTCTATAGCTGATACCTCCCTGTATGAATTCTTAACTACTATTATCAGTAAACTAGTCATAATTAACAACCTTTAACTCATACCAAAATTTAAGCTGTAATTTAGCTCTATAGAGTTCCATAAATGGTTCTTGGCTAGTTACCACATATTCAGGACCATAATTTATACATTAATTATAACTTATAGCATCGTCCTATGTAGTACTAGTTTGAACTTAATTATTGTCTCATTAATTAATTATCTTAATTATTATAATTGTCGGAAATTATAAAATATTCGCTTCTAAATATATATAAATATGTTAATAATATTAGAACTAATCTATATTATATCTTCAATTTTTTTTATTTATTCCAATGTATTTAATAAGTTTGTCTCCACTAACAAATATTTAATGTAAGTTACAGCACTTGTAACTAAACATTGTAAAACGTATAGATAGGTGCGGCTACTTGAGTTTATGCACGGCTGTGAATGTTTACAACGCTTAGATAGATAAGCGGTATTCAGTGCGCTACACGTTAAAGATACAATTTTCTCCACCACTTAGACATCAGCCTATATAAAAACCTGAATAAAGCAAAGTGTCTCATCAAATAGAAATCTAAACAATTACAGACTAAAGATACTAGCCAAATCTAGCACTTTCACACAACCAGAAAAGTATAAAGTATAAATATAATAACAGAATTACTAAAAAAAAGAACCAAATTTTAATAAGTATAAGGGTGGCAAAATAGAACCAATGACAATAGAGTATGTTATAAAAAAACCATCAGAGTTGAGGTACTCAGATTATCTCCAAATGGGTGAATTAATGAACTACACATTTAGAGACGAGCCATCAAACATTTATGAATACAAAAAATGTGACATTTCTTATCCTTCATATACCAACATTCGACAATCTATTACCGATCCACGTGAAAGATTAGATAAACTAGTCAACTCTGCAAATTGGTTCAAATGGTTATCGCATAGAAATGCATCGAATATTCGCACGAGATATTTATCACCTGGTGTGCTAGTTGCATTAGCAATAGATACAAAAAATAACAACATTGCAAGTATGGTTTTATGGGAATTACCCAAAGAATGTTCACTTGATAAAAAGTTGGGTAAAACAGGGGTTTTATTTAATTTATATCGAAATTTAAACTTAATTTGGACAACTATTACTGGGTTAGTATCAAAATTGATTTATAAAAAATTGAGAAAATTGGAAAAAGTTACCAACGAGTTGAAACAAAAACATAAAGAAAATATTCAACCAAAATTAAGATACTTATCTTTAGAAGATTTAGACGGGTTGAATGAAAATGAGATGATAAAATTGGTTAATGAAAGACCTTATGATAGATCAGATACTGTTTATTTGTCATATTGTGCTGTTGATCCTGACTATCAACGTCAAGGGATTGGGTATAATTTGTTAAAGTATTGTTTGGATGAAATTCCAGTTAAGAAACAAAATTTGTTTAACAAAGTTGATGGACCTCAAAAGTGTATGTTAAATAGTACTAGAGCTGCAGTCAAGTTGTATGAAAAGTTGGGATTTAGAATTATTGGGGAATCTAGGTTAGTCGTTGATGGATTTGATACTTATAAGGCTAGAATGGTTTTGACGAGATATAGTGATGAATAATAATAGAATTCATTGGTTTTGATCATGGATTTGAACTTGGTTCGATTAGATATAGCTTCGATATAGCTTTCTATGATTAATTAAAAGACTTGAACGATTTGGCTTTAAAAAACAAAAAAAAAAAAAAAAAAAAAGCTGCAAGCTCCAAAACTTTATATGCTTCTTTGTGAATAAAACTTCACAAGTCTTATTAAACTGGAAACTTTATTTTTTTTTTCTTGAACTAACTAAAACAAAGTTCTTTCGAAATCAACAAAGTTCTTTCAACAAAGTTCATTCGAGTCTTTACTTTGTTCGTTTCATGAAAGCATGAGTAAACTCAGGGACTGATTTCAAGCGTTCTACCTCAGCTTGAAGGAACAATACTGCATGCATGGATGTGCGCACGATCGATACATCACAAACGTAATCATGATCACAATTAATATCGCCAACTCAACACATTTCATAGACACATTCATTTTTTTTATTTTATTTATCAATGAATTTTTCTTTCATTTTTCACATACACATATACTAACTCATAGAACAATAAAAAAAAAATGGATTTGCCACTAACAACAGTACTTATACAGACACTCCCGTTTATTATAAGTGCTACAATAGTATTAATATACTCTCATAATATTTTGTTTCATAAACTGGATCAATCAAACCAACACAGCTCAACCTGGAAACCTGTATTTGATCTAACACTTTCATCAAGTGTGGTTATAGCAGAGCTAGTTCTTTGTGAGATTTCAGAATTTATTTATCCACAAGTTAGAGGATTAGTTTGGAGATTTAGCATAACTTCACTTTTATTAAGTTTGGTTATATTAATCCCATCATTACAAATTGCAAATTTATTTAATTTGGAAAATAATCGAAAAACTCGACGAATATTAATCATAGCTGGATATATAGCATGGTTGGGCTTTTTTTATTGGATTGGTAAAATGATTCCTTTTAATGATAATGAGGAGATTCATGGGTATACATGGTACCTTGTTGAAAATTCAGTTAGTAGGGTTGGATTTATGGGTGTAAGTGCAATGGCAGTTTTGTCAGGATTCAGTGCAGTTTCAACACCTTTTACACAATTTTTTTTTAAACCAAAGTTGATTAGTGAAAATGAATTGATAAATTATGAACGAAAAGTTGAATATTCTAGTGGAGAAATTCATAATAAAACATTACAATTAAATCAGATTCAAGAAAGAATACGTGACAAAACAAAAAAATCAAGTACCAATATTATGGCAAAGTTTATGACTTCTATTCGTGGAGATGATTTAATTAATGAAAAAAAAGATTTACAATTACAAATCCAAACTTTGGAAAAAATACTAAAAGATAACGAACAAGAGTTAGATCAAGCAAGAGAAATAATATCAAATCAAAAATTTAAATCTACTTTAAAAGGAAAAATTTATAATTTTTTTTATACAATTTTTGCATTATATTGTATTTATAGATTGTTTAATGTTTTGTTATTAAAAAATCCAATTTGGAGTAGAAATGATTATGATGCATTATCAGTTACAATGGCTCATATTGCTATAAGATTATACCCAATTGCTACAATAGAAGGTTGGACAAGAATTATTGGGTTTATCATGTCTGGATTATTATTCATTACTAGTATTTCATCAGTTGTTACAACGTTTCGAACTTTACAAAGAGCTATTCCTTTTTTAAAAAGTAATAATCATAATTCGAATTTTAAACATAATATTGCTGGATTGTCTATTGCACAATTAATTGGAACTTATGTTATTTCTACTAGTTTGATGTTAAGATCTAATTTACCTGAGGAAACTAGTTCTGCTTTATCAAAGGCATTGGGTAAATTGGATGTAAAATTTATGCAAGTTTGGTTTGATAGTATATTTATTATAACTGCGATTGTTTCAATGGTTGTATTGTATATTGCTGAATATTCCAAAAAATTGATGGATGATTATGATGAAGAGAGTGCACTGGAAAAGTTTGATTAACTTTATTAGATACCAGATTGGTGGATTGACTTTCATGATCATTTTAGATTTAGAATAGTTTTTAAGTATGTTTGTTACTAATTATTAATATTATTTATTTATTATTTTTTTTTTTTTAGTTTGGTTTTGATAGGTGGTTTCAACTAGGTTATGTATCTTGATTATTTATTCAGGCTGGAATTTTTAAGCTTGAGACTTGTATTAAGGCGTTCAGCAGCAGCGATTTGAATGCTTTTATCAGATACATCAATCATTCTAATCAACCGGCACTTTACCTACAGCTTGTACATTGAACAGGACAAAAAAAAAAAAAAAAAAAAGTTTTGAACAAAATTTTATAATTATAAGTTAGTATGCAAAGATTATCATAGTATCAACTCAACTAGTTCAAATATCGTTCTTGTTCCAAAACAGTAGCCAATTTAACCAATCGATCGATTTTAACTTTCTTCATTTCATCACCATGTTTATCAACTTCATCATCAGTTTTAACCAATTTAGGTGGTACAAACCCATTACTATCAACAACCCATCCATCATTAATTTCATTCAATTTTTTCAAAACATCTTCTTCACTCTCACTATCATCAATTGGTAATAATTTTTTTAAAGTTTTTAAACTTATATTACTATAACTGTTTAAAATAAAATTATAAACCCCAATTTGAACATTATTTAAAACTGTTTCAATTAAATTTTTTAATTGATATTTATCAATTTCATCGTCTTTGAATTTTAATGTTTGAGGATATAATGATTTAAAATCCATTGATAATACTTGTTTTGCTGATTCAATTGATAATCGAACACTAATATCTGCAATTAATCTTGTGTTTTCAATTTTACTAATTAAATTTTTCAATTCTATTTCATGATTCTCAGATATTAAGGCCCAAATAAATGCTGTATAATAACAGGCCAATAATTGATTAGTTTCTGGTGAGGTTCTGCTGTTTTTGAATTCATGTAAATTAATTGATGCATATGGTTCAGTTTGGATTAGGTACTCTAATAGTGTTGAGTGATCAGTTGATTGTGATAATTCTTGGATTTCTGTAATTTTAGGTATATTCATGTTGTTGATAGTTGAGTATGTTGAATTATAAATCAGCCTATTTGATCTTGTGTATAGGTGATGCTTAGCTTTGCTGAACTTGTTTGCCTTAAATCAATGCAAAATAACTTTATAAATTTGATAAATGATAAATTTTGGTTTAACAAGTTGGTAATATAGTATAGTGGTAGATTCCCAAAAGTACAAAGTATCTGTCTCTTTATTGAGTTTTTCTAATTGTAAGTGTTGAAGAGTTGCCTAAAGTTGTAAATTCAAAAGAAAAAGCGCGTGTATCAAAAAACTCGTAAAACTTGAGAGGCGTGAACAGAAAGAACACCCCATATGTGCTGGGAGATTCCACTAGCTAGTACCAGTACAGCTTAAGACAATGAACGCTTGAGTCTTATGCTTGTGTAATTTGAGCCTTATTTCATATTACCAAAATACACCAGTAATGACTGCAATGTTTGGTGACTTAATTAAGATCCATGATTACTGTAACTGGAATTTGAAGAGATTGTTCAATAAATATAGACTGGGAACTCATATAGCACCGTGATTGAGTACACAAATAATGAGCCAATATTAGATATTGACGTGCTTAGATTCATCTTCTATATGAACTTTTCAACCTACGCAGCATTCAATAATACTAGCCATTTCACCTAATACTCAAGTTTTTGCAACCCAAGATATACTCAAAATCAATTAATTGAAATCAAGACCTATTCACCTTTCGTGATCTATTATCAGTTGTTTCAAGTATCAAGAAAATTACGCGAATATTTGCGAGTGCGGTGGGATGAAAAAATTCGGACCCTGAAAGGAATCCTCAAGCATATCCAACTCTCACAGCCCAACTATAAACTATGCGCACGAACAAAAATGATGAAATTTATTGACACGACACAAAACGTCAATACTCTATTCCAACTCACCAAAAAAAAAAAAAAAAAAAGTTACACACACACACACAATTCAATTAACCTATTTATTTTTATTCAGTTCTCACCTAATTTATATAAATTACATTGAGGATGAAAGTCACAATAAATAGACAGTGGGTGGATAATTTGCAACTTCTTTTGAAAGCCATTATTTTGGTTAGTATTGCAGGTGCAAGTATTTCATCAAGATTATTTTCAGTTATTAGATTTGAATCAATTATTCATGAATTTGATCCTTGGTTCAATTTTAGAGCATCTAAATACCTTGTAAATAATGGGTTTTATAAATTTTTAAATTGGTTTGATGATAGAACTTGGTATCCATTAGGGAGAGTTACTGGTGGGACATTATATCCAGGTTTAATGGTAACATCAAATATTATTCATACAATTTTAAGATGGTTAAGTTTACCAATTGATATTAGAAATATTTGTGTATTATTAGCACCTGCTTTTAGTGGGTTGACTGCTTATTGTACATATTTATTTACTAAAGAAATGAAGGATGAAACTGCTGGATTATTTGCAGCTGCATTTATTGGGATTGCACCAGGGTATATTTCAAGAAGTGTTGCAGGTGCTTATGATAATGAAGCAATTGCAATTACTTTATTAATGATGACTTTTTATTTTTGGATTAAAGCAATGAAATTAGGTAGTGTATTATGGGGTGCTTTAACAGCATTAAGTTATTTTTATATGGTTGCTGCTTGGGGTGGTTATGTCTTTATTACAAATATGATTCCTTTACATGTATTTGTTTTATTATTAATGGGAAGATATAATAATAGATTATATGTTGCTTATAGTTCATGGTATGCATTAGGTACTTTAGCAAGTATGCAAATCCCATTTGTTGGATTTTTACCAATTCGATCAAGTGAACATATGTCAAGTTTAGGTGTATTTGGTTTAATTCAATTATTTGGTTTTGCAAGTTATGTTAAAGCAAGAGTTACACCAAAACAATTTAAAAATGTTATTGTTATATCAGTTGGATTAGTTTTGATGATTTCAATTGGTGCATTATTTGGATTAACTTATTTGGGTGTTATTGCACCATGGGGTGGTAGATTTTATTCATTATGGGATACTGGTTATGCCAAAATTCATATTCCAATTATTGCATCAGTTAGTGAACATCAACCTACTGCATGGCCAAGTTTCTTTTTTGATACTTTTATGTTAATTTGGTTATTCCCAGCTGGTGTTTATTTAGTTATTCAAGAATTAAGAGATGAACATATTTTCATTATTGTTTATTCAATTTTGGGTAGTTATTTTGCAGGAGTTATGGTTCGATTAATGTTAACTTTAACCCCAGTTATTTGTGTTGCAGCAGCAATTGCATTATCATGTTTATTAGATATTTATAGTGATTTTAGATCATCTGATGAAGGTCAAGTTGAAGAAGAAAATGAAAAAGATGTTGATATTACAGTTAATAAAGATGAATTATCATTATGGGAAAAATTAAGATTACCATCACCAGTTAATTCAAAAGTTGCAAAATCGGTGGTAATTTTAACTTTTGTATCATATTTATATATGTTTGTTAAACATTGTACTTGGGTTACAAGTAATGCTTATAGTAGTCCATCAGTTGTTTTGGCATCACAAATGCCAGATGGGTCACAATTTTTAATTGATGATTTTAGAGAAGCTTATTATTGGTTAAGAATGAATACTGATGAAGATACTAAAGTCATGTCATGGTGGGATTATGGCTATCAAATTGGTGGGATGGCTGATCGAACCACTTTAGTTGATAATAATACTTGGAATAATACTCATATTGCTACTGTTGGTAAAGCAATGGCAAGTAACGAAGAAACTGCATATCCAATTTTAAGACAACATGATGTTGATTATATTTTGGTTATTTTTGGTGGATTATTAGGTTATTCTGGTGATGATATGAATAAATTTTTATGGATGGTTAGAATTGCTGAAGGGATTTGGCCAGATGAAGTTAAAGAGAGGGATTTCTTTACTGCAAGAGGTGAATATAGAGTTGATAATGAAGCAACTCAAACTATGAGAGATAGTTTAATGTGGAAGATGAGTTATTATAAATTCCCAGAATTAACTGGTGGAGTTCGTAATGACAGAGTTCGTCAACAACAAATTCCATCTTCAATGAGTCCAAAATTGGATACATTAGAGGAATCTTTTACAAGTGAAAATTGGATTGTAAGAATTTATAAAGTTAAAGATTTAGATAATGTTGGTAGGGATTTACAAAAAGCTAGTAATTTTGATAATGGTGCTGGTAAGAAAAAGAAACGTCCACAATCTGATGTAAGAGTTTAATTACAAAAACAAAAAAAGAAAAAAATTCATATATATATAATACAAATGAAATTACTATGTACAATTAATTATAAGGTCTATGATCTTCTTGCTTTTAATTTTTGTAAAGATTTTTGAGCCGCACGGGCACGTTTATATCTTTCTAATTCTCTTTGAACTCTTCTTAAAATAGCATATTCTCGTTTAGATTCAGCTCTTAACCGTTTCTTTAATTGGACATTACCGTAATTTGGTAAAGATTCTAGTAAATTTTTAGTTCGTTGAGCTCTTGAATGCAATTTTGATACTTCATCATTTTTTCTATTAATACCATGAACCAATCGAGATTGTTCCCATCTTTTTGATGGACCACCTGGGCCTTCTTTTTCTACTTTAATATTTTCTTGAATATAATTTAATTTTAATTCTTTTAATTTTTTCATATGTTCTTTATTTATTTCGTTCAAATTTTTAAAATATTCATTGTAACTTTTATCAGCAATTTGTCTTAATACAACAAATCTTTCTCTTGGATTATATCTTGGGAAATTTTCATGTTCAATTGGTAAATCTTCCCATTCTGAATCATCACCTCTTCTCCATGCATCTTCCCAATGAACTTTTGCATTGATTTTTAAATATTCTAATGAACTTATTAAATCAGCTACTGCTTCTTGAGTCCAGGTTGGTCGAAATTGTGAAAAATACCAAATATTTCCATCATCATTCTTTTTTCTCATTTCATTTGCTTCTTTTTTATGTGTATAATCTCTCATATGTCGTAATTGAACCAATGATTCATATAAATCAACCGCATTTTCATATGTTCTGGTTTGTGCTACTGCCATTGGTCTCCATAAATCATTTCTTAAACTTGGTAATCGATTTTGCCAATTGGGTCCTTGAAATTGTTTTTTAATATTATATTGTTGTGGGAATGGTAATTGTGAATATAAAACTTGGTTGGTTTCCAAATTCCGGAAAATAAAAACATTAGGTCCATATCGATGTTTTCTTAACCATGTAGGTCGTCGAAATTTCCCTGCTCTTTGACTTAACCCAACCATGCTTTTTTATGATGCTTCTATTTGATTTTGATTGGTTTCGGGTTCGTGTGTGTGAAAAAAAAAATTTTGATGAAAAAAATTTGATGGGAGTTAAAAAAAAAAAAAAATAATTGGAGTTATTACATTGTAAGTGAAATTTTCCAAAAACTGTTTTAAACGGTGATATCGTTTTGGTTTTGCGCCGGAGGTGATGCTGCTATTAAGCGTGCGAATTAGTAGTGCTTTAAAAAAAGGCACGTGAATGTAGTCACGTGCCTGGTGCATCGTGCGGCTCAGATAATGTTGTATTGTAAGTAAAATTCTCAAATTCAAGTTACAAATAATGATAAAAAGTGGTTTTGAAAGAGTTTAAAAGTTTCTGAAGAATCGTGATCAAAAATATTTGTGATTTGAAGTTAGCAATTATGAACCTGGTGTTATAATAATATATAAAATAATATATTTATTTTATAGTTCTCATATTTCCTATTATATATATTATTTGGACCATTGAATAGAACGTTTAATTGTGAAAAATATATATAGAACGATAAATGGCCCACCTAATCTAAGGAACTTTCAAACAAATTAATATGCATCCAATATATATATGTTCGCATAAATTGGATAATATTGTAAATCAATAACGTTAGCATAATCCTTTGTTTTTCATTTTGAAGAATGAAGGCACCAATTATTGGTAATTATTATATATCCAGTAGCTTGCAATCAATAAACGTTGATCTTGATATTTTTATAAAGAATAATCTCGCTTGAGAGCTATAAATATTCAATTGTTAACTGTAACGACCAATTAGTCAGCTCCTAATTACCTTAATTAAGCAAACTTGTCAACTACTGTAGTCTCGCGTTCAGCTAAAAAATTTACTATAAGTCTAGCACAACTTAAGATATTATTCAGGTAGTAGTAGTACTTGATCGAGGAATTTATATATCTATAGATGGGGGTGGTATGATTATGAGCCTTCTATCGGTAATCAGTGTAAAATATTTAAGACATTTTTTATAATTAAGTAACCTAGAATTATTTTAAATTCTTATAGCCGAAAACATCGATGATTATTCATATAAAGTTCTTAAACTTCTTTGAATTATATTTATTCGGCATACCGCGCGAGATCTATTGGCTGCAGGAGTTCCAAAGCATCTATAGGCTCTATCATGATGATGCATGGGCATTAATTGATTAACATCAGATCAAATATACTATAGAAGGATACACCAGATCAGGGTTTCTATATATAGATGAATGCAAAATTTGCAGCAGCATTCGTAATTTTTTCAATATAATTAGTTAATATATGGATCGTTGGCTTAAAACTCTGAATGATATCCAAATTTAAAGTACAGTTGTTGTATCCGTATGCATGTAAAACTAGATCGCTAACCTTATAACTATTAAAAGTATTTCTATTAACTATATATGATATAGACATAGACTTTTATAATTAGGCTTATTAAATAGCTAGAATTGAACAATGAAGTTAACATTAATTTAACAGTTTCAGAATATATATATATATATGGATATATATCCACCTGGATATATATGGAATTAATGATCCTCGAGCTTTTTAAAGATTAACTTTACCCGAGTCAGATCTAGTGCGGCGTTAGAACTTTAAATGGATATCTCGTTTAAAAAACCTGATAGTTTTAACACAAAGAAACTCAAATTTATTTTTTCTTCAGCACTTTATAAATTTAGCCTTATTTTTTATTTTTTTTTATATATCTGAGACATTTATGAGAAATTTTTCACAAGCCACAGTCTAATTTTATCCTCGCCACATTCACAGACTTTTCCAAGGAATCAATTAATCTTAAGATGGGTTGGAATTTTTAAATTCTTGTATATCTTGATTTGATTCTATATATTAGTCATTTATGGAAATTTCCAGGTCTTAAATAGGTAGTTTTAATAGATGCATGTACAACTTTGTCTGTACAAAATTAATTATGTCAAATATTAGACAGGACGAGTTATAATATATTGCAATTTTTAGATATTCTATTTAATGAACTTTTATCAAATTTAAAATTTTAATCATAACGGTACTGCTATAGCTATACATATGTGTATGTGGAATACTTGAGTTTAAGCTTGAATATTATATATATACATATATATACAGATGTTGCACGTTTGTATATACAGCAGATACACCATCTTTATTAATTGATTTGATGATAAAGTTTGTTTTTTTTTGAAATTTAAGGACCCTGGCTAATTCTACTTAAATGAGCCATGATCCAGTTAAGTAACTGCATAATAAAGCTGTAGCGTATAAGGTGTTTTATATATATGTTTCTCGGGAACGAAAACCGGGTATTGATATTTTGTTCAAGTATGATTTTAACGATAAAATATGTGCACCATGGTATAACTTCAATTAATTTTTAATCAATTATTTAACTCAAATGCAGATTATACAGTTAAATTATTAGCTAGGTAGCTAAAACTGAGAATGATTTATGGTGCGTCATGAATGCCATATGGTGTTCTGGGTATCTTAGATCTTGCTAACCATGACAACTTAAGACTATATATTCTGGATGTGGATAGATTTAGGATAGCCACAAATTAATTACAAAATTTCATATAATTAATATATAACTGAGGTTAAATAATGGATGATCGATCGATTGCAAGGGCCCACACAATTTTATATTAGGCTATAGATCAATTGTATCTCCTGCTATATATTATCAACTCCAGCCAGCCTAGGTTGACTAATAAATAGAACAGGGTTTAACTTAAGTTCACATTTAGTCTTAACCCCGGATTGTTATAAAGTCAAGGGCTGAGTAAGCTTGACTCGACAAGAAACTCCCATGCATGGCTGCAGTGTCCAAGATCCCTTGTAGTCTTAAAATAAACAACTACTAGAAATAATAGAGTTCAAGAGCAATCATGTATACATGTTGGTGCATAATAATGTAGCGGAACTAGACTGAGTGGAACCAATAATTAGAATTTGAACCATGCCACGCCCTGCAGTAGCTAACTAGGCCGATGTAGTTATAATATATGCTTCACTTGTTTAACCCTGAACTAATAACCTTTAGGCGTAGCAGCCCTACGACCGTTACTGCTGACTTATCAGATTGATCAATGATCATCAAGTTGAAAGTACCTTCCAAAAAGTAAAAGCAAACCGATCAGTACTATCCCATCTCAAAATCTTTTTTCTACTAACTTACTTGCTAATATCGTTACATCAATAACATAATAGTACACAAAAAGGTCTACTCATCCAACATTTCGAAGATTCTAAAGATTAAACTGATAAAGATTTTTGCTTCTTTGGTACGCGCAAAAGTCCGGCGCGATCGGATCGGGAATAATTAAGCTCCACTTTTGCCCCTTTTATCTTTTCCTTAGCTCTGCTTAAACCTGCTTAGATAATCAAGAACGAGACTTTTTTTTTATCGTTAAATCGAGCACACTAAACATTTTCTAGGGGCGAAATTTTTTTTTTTTCTTCTCTTTTTTTTCCAATCAATTGACACACCACTTTAAGACAAACGAAACCTTCAAAATCTTTCATATTTTCCATTGTATTATAAAAAAAATTTATTAAAAATCTATTGAATCCGGGTTTTCTATAGTAATAAAACAACTCGAGGAGATACAAAAACAAAAACAAAAAAAAAAAAACCTTTTTAGATAAAACAATAAAAGAAGAAAAAAAAAACATTGAAGACTATAAATATCTAATCAAAAGTCAAGATAATTTTTTTTTTTTTTAATATTCTTTTTAGTTATTAATACCGCAAAAAAGATAGCATAGGAGGATGGGTACTAACAACACATTATCACATAATGCACCAGAAGTGTATCAAGAAATACGACCATCATTATTAACATGGATTTCAGATGAACATTTAGCGTTGGCATTACCAGTTATTTGTTATTGGACCATGTCATTATCATTTTATTTCATGGATAAATTTGATGTATTTGAAAAATATCGAATTCATACCCCAGAAGAATTAGCAAGTAGAAATAAATGTTCAGTTAAAGAAGTTATTAGAGCAGTTTTAACACAACATGGAATTCAAACAGCTGTTGGGTTATTACTAAATTATTATGAACCAGTACAATATACTGGTCACGAAGCATATGAAATTTGGAGATTAACACAGAAATTAAATTGTTCAAATGGTTTAGCATCTGTTGTGTATTATTATTTGGTTCCATTTTGCAAAATCTTTATGGGATTTTTTATTATGGATACATGGCAATATACTTTGCATCGAATTATGCATACTAGTACCTTTTTGTATAAACATTTGCATTCAGTTCATCATCGATTATATGTTCCATATGCATTTGGTGCTTTGTATAATTCTTTGCTTGAAGGGTTTTTATTAGATACTTTGGGTGCTGGTATTGCTTATATGGCTACTGGTATGACTGCAAGAGAATCTATTATTTTTTATACTTTTAGTACTATGAAGACTGTTGATGATCATTGTGGGTATGATCTACCTTATGATCCTTTCCAAATAATTTTCCCAAATAATGCAGTTTATCATGATATTCATCATCAAAGTTTTGGTATTAAAACTAATTTCTCTCAACCATTTTTCATTCATTGGGATTCATTATTTAATACTAGATATCCAAAGACTACTTCTTATGCTGCGGAACAAAAGAAGATTAGAGAAGAGCGTTATTACAAAAAACAAGATTCTTCAAAACAAAAGAAACAGCAATAGTTATAGATGAAAATACTATTCAAGAGAGAGAGAAGAAAAAAAAAAAAAAAAAGACTAATAATCACACATTAATTTATTTTTATAATCCTTATTTTGAAAGAGTTGATCTCTTAGGCAAACACACTTTCGTATGTAATATTCTAATATAATTTTTAATAATTCCATTTTTTTTTATATTTATATTTATTCGAGTTTAACATTAGGATACTGAAAACTGACTATTAAGATAATACTTGGATATCTATTTAAGTCATGCATTTTTATACAATTGAGCTATTGAGATGTATTTTAAATTGCATTATTCAAGCATTTAGATGCATGATTGCAATGATCAAGTTTATTGTTTAGATTTGTTTATTGTTTACCATTTCATATATCTGGATTTATTGGTTGCCTATACTCGTGCTTAAGCTTGATTTCTTGCTTGCAATGTTTATATGCAATGTTTTATATATATGTAAAATATATAAAACAAGCTGCTAAATTCTAGTAATTTAAACGACGGTTCGAATCGATCCGTGTATACTATAGTATATCTATAGTCAGCTGGCATATATTGAAATTAATCAATTGAGAAAGTATACTAATCAGCTATCACTGATTAATAATATCACGCACCGTATATAAAGATTCAACTTACGAATTTAAATTGGAAAACCTACGCTTCTGAGCATAGTTATAATTGTGTCTGCCCTGAAAGGTTTTGAGATATCCTTATGATATTCTTATAATATTCATACTATATAGCACCATAGCGATACATAAATTCAAAATTTTAGTTGGTCCATTTTTGCTATCGATAGGCGCAGTAGTAGCTAAAGTAAACAATTGAAATTAATAATTAATTCATGAATTCTTAAGCCTAGGTGCTTATTACACTATGTACAAGAGTTTTACACTTTTACACATATAGATTACACTATGGTACGTACTGGAAATATTTTGGTTTTTGAATAGGTATATTAAAGATTTGGATATGACCCATATTATATATATATATATATTTATTTTAATTTAAATTGTATACAAGCTATACATCAAATATGTATTTTTGTAACTAATAATATAGAATTTGAGGCCAATTGGGTTACTTGAGTTCAACTGCTTATATAGCAATCAACCTAGCTATGAAATTAATATATAGCTATATTTATAGCTGATAAATAACGTTGATCGATACAAGACGTCGACATGGAAGGTGGTATGTATACCTTGTATGATTATATATTAAGTAGTACATCCCGTCATTCAGTATCTTATATTTATCATGATACTTATGGAACCTCTAGTATTGAAGGCCATTGTATTTAGGAGCGTTTCTTGAGCCGTACTTGTACATTTCTTCAGTTTGATAAAGCAATATTATTTACTGGAAAGATTCAATGTTGACATAAAAACGTGTGCCCATCTTTTAGATCGCGAAAGATTGCGCCTCACTCATAAATTTCAAGCTTAAGATTGATTGTGTGTGGCGCGCTGCGCAATCTCATTACTTGAAAATTTACACCAGCCACAATGGGTTTCAAAACCTCCAACTTGAGACGAAATTTTCAGTTGGGAGCAAAATTTTAAGCACAAGCTTGTAGACTGTATTTGCTAAACAGACAGAGATACGCGCTCTAAATTATAAGCTCACAGGCCAAGACTAATTTTATCATGAGGCTGAAAACTAATTAATTAGGGCTCATCCCATCAATCACACACATCTATATATTGCGGTATCTCCAATCGATGAC
This sequence comes from Blastobotrys buckinghamii (nom. inval.), assembly GCA_030579975.1. NCBI lineage: Eukaryota > Fungi > Ascomycota > Dipodascomycetes > Dipodascales > Trichomonascaceae > Blastobotrys > Blastobotrys buckinghamii (nom. inval.). Next base: position 20,687 of record JAKTSB010000098.1, read on the forward strand.
TTTAGAATAATTAATTTTTAAAGACCGGTATCCACGTACGTGGAAAGTGGTAGGAAGTTCTTGGTATTTCTAAAGTATATTGCCGGGGTGGGGACCATTATCTTGTTAGGGATTTCTAGGGATAAAAAAATCGGCTCAGGGAAGGGCTGAAAGGGTATCACGGGAGGTCACGAGTATACTATAGTATATTACCGGGAATTTAACGTTCTAAAATTTCCATCAATCATATTTGGATAGTTATTGAACATGCTCGATATTTAAATTGTCAGATGGTTCACTGAGTGCTGCCTAAGGATAAATAACTGAAAAGTTCCGAGTTTACTAAATATGGATATTGTATGCTCCTCGCCTCTGATATATCACTTTGGCCTTTCCAATTGTCAATCCACACAACTTAGGCTTTTCGATTCTACAGTGCTGAGATGATGCGATGTCTTCTTAAATTTTATACTGCAGTGATGCACGGAAATTAATTCAACGATGATCTCTAGATCCGGGGTACGTAAGCTAGCCTTGTTATTATTATTAATTATTATACCATGAGTTTAGTCACCAAGTATAATTATAGCTTCAATTCAAGACGAGTGGATGCAAAAGAAAAAAAACTAGTATTAATTAAAAGCTATAGATTTTTGGGGTAAATAACCCGAGGATCGTTTGCAACCATAAGCATATTGCAAATGTTGATTATGATAGAAGCTAAATCAAAAATACTATGTTAAGACTATATCTATTGATACATATATATATATGATATGTAATTTGTAGTTAATGGGTACTACCCATAGTCACATAATTACGGTAGACTACCTAAATACATATTTCAGACTGTAGAGCATTTGAATAATTAATTAATCGACTTAATTAATTTCAATCCCAATCTCGGCTATTCATATATAGTATACTTTGAACTTTATATAAACTGCGTGATCGATATGAAGCTGGTAATTTAGAGTGCGTCTATAGTATAGTTTTCAATCCTATCACATTGATTTTTTGCTGGCCATCGGGAAAGCATATGATATACTAATATTGGCTGTAGTGAGAATATACCTCATGTTTATATATATATAGCCATGCATGTGCATTACAGAATTTATATTGAACTACCTATGATTTGGGTAGTTCAATTCCATATTGCAACAATTTAAATTTAAAAAAAGGCATCCCGGTTGACATAGCTACAGTAAGCTAAAAAATGACTAAATTTGAAGTTAATTGTGCAATTCAATACTGACGTCAAGTGATCATTAAATTTATGCAATAAACATCAAGTATCACTCATTTTTCCAATCATGGCGCACATGGAAATAATCTCATCATTCTCTATCTCGAGCCATGGATTATTGTATATCCAATGAAAGTAACAGAAAAACCTAATTATTACAATAATAGTCTATTACTTGCAACTACAATGTAATGGGCCTTTATCGCAACTCATTAAATAAAGTCACTGCCAATTCAAAATCCACCATATCATGATTCTAGAATTCTGTGTAAAACCGCGGATCAATTTTAGTTGCTTTAAATAGCAAGAGCCAAACAACACTATGTAGTATACTGGGCGATAGAAACATTCTGACCTTCTTTAAAAATCAACGAATGACAATAAACAGAATAATGGAATGGCAAGCTAGAAACTAGCTACCATGTTGCTCTAGCTATGTCTAGCTCTGTGCACTATAAATCTAACTAGTCGACTCATTCATAAACACGACTGCAGTATGCTTACATCAATTGAATGATTTAACATACTTAGTTATAGTACTGCCCCTATCATATTGCATTAGTAGTGCTTGAGTAGCTAGTAAAGACGTCGAAATTTAAAGGGACGATGAGCAGCGCTCACCGACATGCCCCGACCGACCGCTGCTGGAGGGCAACATGAAAATGAGACCACTTAAATGAGTTGTTGCATAAGTGATGATTTACTTCTCCGCTTTCTTTACCTTTTTGTATTTAATAACAATAAAATCACAAAAAAAAAAAACTTTCTCCCACCTAATTAATACTAAAATAAAATATTCTTTAAATTTTATACTTTACAACTTTCAGATCATCAATAACAAAAAGATTTTTAAAAAAAAAAAATTTATACCAACCATTGTTGTATATTATCAATAATTCTTGTATATCTATCAAAAAAAATAACAAAGAACAATGGAAAGAAAAAATAATAATACTTCACCAAGTCCTGGTAGTACTCCAACAACAGCAACTAGCGCCAATACAAGCAGCAGCACTACTGCAGCACAACCTATTCCAATTTCAAATGCTACAACCAATTCAACAAACTCAATGCTACCAGCGGCTAGTCCAAATTCACATCATCGTCATTCATCAATTGTTGATTTATTATCTACACCTCCACCATTATCATCAAGTGCAGATTCAAGACGGTTAAGTGTATCAAGTAATAGCAATAGTAATAGTGCAGTCGTTGATGATTCAATAGATTGGAGAGAAATCCCAATAACAGACTTAGTTCAAAAAGAAAAATTAGTATCAGTTGATGCAGATATCCCAGTTGAAAAAGCATTTGAAATTTTAGAAACAAATGATTTTACTTCAATTCCAATTAATTATTTAAATCGTGATGAAAAAAATAAACATGATGAAAAACATGAAGAAACGATAAAAGAATTAAAAAAGGGATCAATAGATGTTAAAGGAATTAGTCATACATTTGATTATGCTGATTTAAATGCTTATTTATTATTAGTATTAGGTCATATTGATCCTGTTGAAGAAACTCCATCAATTAGAGAAGCTGTTTTGAAAGCAAGGGCTGGTAAAGAAGTTCCAGTTAGATTTGTTGCGCAATTAGGTTTAAAAGATCCATTTGTTAAAGTTAGTTCAGCATCAACAGTTGGGACAGTAGTCGAAATCTTGGGTAAAGGTGTACATAGAATTGCTGTTACAAATGATTCAAATCAACTAATTGGAGTTTTATCACAAAGAAGAGTTATAAGATTTATTTGGGAAAATGGTAGATTATTTAAAAGTTTGGAAAATTTATTTCAAACTACTTTAGGTGAGCTACAAATTGGTAGTAATAAAGTTATTAGTATTAATGGTGATAGTTTGGTTATTGATGCTTTAAGAAAAATGCATTCAGAAGGTGTATCATCAGTAGCAGTTACTGATGGATCGAATAATTTATTAGGTAACATTTCAATTGTTGATGTCAAATTTTTAACAAAAAGTTCACAAAGTTCATTGTTGAGAAAATCTTGTAAACAATTTTTAACAACAATTTTATCAAAGAGAGGTTTACAAGATGGCAAAGATAGTTTCCCAGTATTTCATGTTACAAATGAAAGTACTTTAGGTAGAACTATTGCAAAATTAGTTGCAACAAGAGCTCATAGATTATGGATTGTTCAAAAACCTTTAGAAAATCAACCAATTATGGGCTCAGGTGGTCAATTAGTTGGTGTTGTATCATTAACTGATATTTTAAATTTATTAGCAAAACAATCTGGTAAATTAGATGTTGATCCATCTTTTGCAAGAAAAAATAGAAGACGAAGTTCAAGTTCAAGTGTTCGAACTGGTGCAGAAGTTTTTAGACATCCAAGTTCTGCTTCTTCTTCAAGTACTAGCCATGCATCTGAATTAAGATAGTTTTTGATTAAATTATTAAACAAACATCCACCAGATGGTTATTATACTAAAAGTTTAGTGCATGGCTCTTTATAATGACCGAGTCTAGAATTCTATGGATGTGGCGGTTGAGTTTGATGTCCACTAGCTGCAGGCGCGCGCGCGCCACTAAATTTTATACTTAAATTATTGTTCAAGCTTTTATAATTTTGTAGCACTTTTTAAAAAAAAATTAAAAAAAATAGAAGTTGATACGTAATTAATCTTTTTATTTTTCCCCCTAGAAATTCTGATAATCTTTTATATCTTTTATTAGTAAAATTTTTGAATTTAACAACTTTATTGAAGAACTATTAATACTTTATTGAAAAGGAGTTATTTACTATTAAAGAGAGTATAATAATTCGGGAAAAACAAAAGTTTTATTACAAAGTTGAATCGTTTGAGATTATAGATAAACACTCATCGAATTTAGCATACCAAGAACATATTTTGAATATACCTAATCATTTCAACTTAGTATTTAAAACAGTCAGTTGGAAGATATATTAATAAAAGTGTTTGGTGAAATTGTAGATAATTTCAAAAAAACAACCATACAAGTTTATATTAACATAATCAATCAAAGAGTAGTAAAATATTCAAAAATAATATCAACATTTTAGAGTATAAAAGATTCTTAAAAGAAATACGTGTATTCAAAGTTATAAAAATCAGTGCGAGTTATAACGGTACATTTATTACAGAAACTAACTATAGAAGAAAATAATATTACAATGAAGGCATCAGTATTGGCATTACTCGGTACATCATTGCTAGGTGTGTATTGTGACGCTAGTACTAATAATAACAACAGTGGAAGTGCATCAAAACTAGTTAGCCAAGGTGATGGATTTTTATCTACTGGTCAATTTCAACAAGCTATTAATGCATACGAATCAGCAGTAAAATTAGAACCAAACAATTATTTGTATTTATTCAAACGTTCAACTGCTTATTTATCAATGGGTAGAAATCAACCAGCCTTGGAAGATTTGGATAAAATTTTAGAACTGGAACCAAATTTTGAAGGAGCATTAACTCAACGAGCTAAACTGAATTTGAAAATGGGTCATTATGATCTAGCATTAAAAGATGGTAAATTATTAAAGAATGATAAAGGTAAAGATTTGATTGCTAAAGTTGAATTATCAAAAAAAAGTTTAAAAAATATGAATAATGCAATTAATAAAAAAGATTATCAAAAATGTGTTGATGAAGGTGAAATTGTTATTGAAAACTCACCAAAATTTTTAGATGCTAGAAAGAAAAGATCAAAATGTTTGATGAGTTTAGGAAATGATAGTAAAAGTTTGGTTGATTTAAGTATGATTTGTTCATTAACACCTTCTGATCCTGATCCATTTGTTAAAATGGCAATTTTATATTTTTTTAAATTGGGGGATTATAAACATGCAATGTCAAGTTTACAAAAATGTTTAAGAAGTGATCCAGATTGTAAAGAATGTAAACATCAACATAAAAAGATTAAAAAATTATCCAAAAAATTGAAAGATTATGAGGTTAAAAATCGAAAAAATAAGGGTGCTAATCATCAATATTGGAAAGATGTTGTAACTCAATTAATTAATGAAAAGGGGTATGAAGAAATTGAGAAAGAAGTTTTTGAAGAATTTAAGTTGATTGATTTTCGAACAGATCAATCTGAAATTTTCAATAATTTGGATGATTTATTATGTGATTCATATTCAAATCAAAAACTTACTGAAGGATTAAAATATTGTGAAAAAGTATTGGAACGTGATCCAGTGAATATTAATGCAATTTTGTTAAAAGTTGAACAACTAACTAAACAAGATCAACATGATCAAGCATTAGAGTTTTTGCGTTCAAAAATTCAAGATCATCAACTTCAAGATCAAAAATTAATTAAAAAATATGAACAAATTCAAATTGATATCAAACGAGCCAAATCAAAGGATTATTATAAAATTTTAGGTATTAATAGAGATGCTAACGATAAAGAAATTAAAAAGGGGTTTAGAACAATGACTAAAAAATATCATCCTGATAAATATAGAGGTGAGTTAAATGAAGAGCAAGTATTGGCTAAAATGAGTGAAATCAATGAAGCATATGAAATTTTAAGTGATGAAGATAAAAGACGACGGTATGATCAAGGTGAAAGTTTTGAACATGTTGATGGTGATCCAGAGTTTCAAAGACAACAAATGTTTAAACAACAATTTGGTGGTGGTTCCAGAGGTGGTGGGCATTTCCCAGGTGGTGGGTTTGGAGGATTCCCTGGTGGTGGTGGTGGTAATATGCATTTCAAGTTTCATGGGGATCCTATGGGTGGATTTGATTTTAGTCAGTTTATGCAATAGAAAAGAATTACTTGGAAAGTGTTTTTTTTTTATATTCATGGAGTACATGTGTTTGAAAAAGAATTTATAGATTATTTTAGGTAGTTTTTAGTGTAATTTATTATTATCATTTTTTTTTATTATTATTATATCTTAATTGAACGATGTTTTTAGTTGTTGGTAGAGAGTCTGCAGCATGTTTTGTATTTAAATATTATTTATGTAAACTCAAACGTTCTGACACCATCGATCCATGGCATCAATTAGATCTTTAGAAGTGATCGACTATAAACAGAGCTTTCGTGCGCACTGACTGACTGTGGCCATCATGATACAAGGTTGTACTTAATTTCAAATAGTAAAATATAGGGATATATACAATCATTGCCACCGGGCTGATCTAAATTCTTCAATTTTATTAAGAATATATTATAAATAATCTAATTGCAAGTTTGTTAAATCAGCATATGCGAATTGAAAAGTGCAAATAAATAGTCAAAAGGCTTCTATGTAAAATGCTCAATAGGATTTTCAATCGCTAAAAGTATACAATTACAAGTGTACAAAAGTTGATCACAATTGTTAACACAGTATGTTAACAGTATGTTAACAATTGAATAAGTTAACACAGTATGTTAAAAGTATGTTAACAATTGAATAAGTTAACACAGTATGTTAACAATTGAATAAGTTAACACAGTATGTTAACAATTGAATAAGTTAACACAGTATGTTAACAATTGAATAAGTTAACACAGTATGTTAACAATTGAATAAGTTAACAATTGAGTAATTGTTTACAGTCATGCATGAATTCTTAAGAAAACTTGATACGTACATATGTTTAGCTTTATCAATTAATACTTGACCCATACGCCATGGGTAAAAACAAAGCTTAGGCGCAGTATAAATTATCACTATAAACTATATATAAGCCAAAAACAATATGGGATCCTATAAACTATCTCTCTATTCATACGTATTGCCTAGGCACATAAACGTTTGCCCATGATTGCAAGTACGTAGTAGTATTAGCAATACTAAACTGAGAATTGTTTTATATGAGAATTAATAAACTTTGATCCATCCAATCTATAATTATCAATACTCATAACCGCTTTATTAGCCTGAATATCCATTTGCAATCGATTCTTACCATAAGGCTCCCAAACAGTTAACCCACTACCTTTATTGGGATCTTTATTATAACAAAAGCTAATAAAATATTTTCTATAAGCCTTAGCAGGGAACGCTTCATCACCCAACATATACATAAAAAGTTGATCTGAACCATGTTGAGTACCAATTAATGGCATCCCATGTAAATTTGTAGCCTGATAACTCCAATTTTTGGGGGTAATAGCTTTCCTATGTGTTGTATTTCCTGGGTTAATACCATTAACATGTTCAAGTATAAATCTTCTTGGCCATTGGAATGCCAAATCTCCCAGCAATGCAGCTAACCTTTTAGATTGTGGAGTTAATCCTTGAAGGTTAGTTCTAAATGGGGATCCAAAACTATTATTTCGAGGGTATAATTGTAATAATTCTGATATCAATTTTGGTGGTGCATCAGGCATTACATACTCAACGTATTGAGATAATTGAGCATCTTGAGTTATATTATTTTGTGTTGTTGCAAATAATGTACCTTCATCTTCTTGATCACCAATAATAAATGGTATATCAGTAAACTGATTATTTGTAATCATATCCCAACCATTTTGTACCCAATTCTTACCATCATGTCGAGGTGAATAACTTAATGCTAAACTTTTATAACTGAAAATTCCAGGTACACTATTTTGAGCTTTTTCAAATTGATCTCTAGTTAAACCTCTTAAACATTTCAGTTTATCTTTTGAATCTGAACACCCACCTGCTGAAACAACTTGATTAAAAACATCTTGAGCAGGTTTACTTGTACTACTCAAACTAGGTACTAAAGATCCACTTTGCATTATAGCCCCATGAAACAATGGCTTTTTGTTATAAAGATTATCACCACTATTCATCGTCATATGCCAGGCACAACTCATTGAACCTGCACTAATCCCATTCAAAATCACATTCTTTGGATCACCACCAAAATTATCAATATTATCTGCTACCCATTTTAAAGCCAATCTTTGATCCAATAATCCCAAATTTGTTGATCCTTCATCTGTTAATTCTTTTCCTGCCATAAACCCAAATCCTCCAATTCGATAATTTACTGTTACAACAATTAATGGCATTTTCATATTTTTGGCAGTCTTTATAATTTCTTGAGGTGAATTTTGTTTTGGTGTACCAGTTTCAAACCCTCCACCAAAAATTACAAAAAGTACTGGAACTTTAGCACCTTTTTCAACCCCAGGACTTCGAAATATATTCAAATTTAAACAATCTTCACTTGGACGTGCCGATTTATCGTTTCTATTACCTAATAAATTTGTTTTTAACATAGAATCAATAACTGGTCGTGGGGTTTTACCTAAATTCCCTAATAATCCAGCCAAAATATCCATTGAAATACAATCATCACCATATTTAACAGCTAAAAATCCATCTAAATTTCCTGTGTATGGTTTTGGTGGTTTGAGTCTGTTTTGGTTTGCTGGAGAATCGGCATACGGGATCCCCAAAAAGGCTTCCATACCTTTTTGTCTTGTTCCTGTAATTTTATGGCCATTGGCTAGATTAGCCACTAATGTTGGATCAGGATCACCATCTGCTGCAGTGGTATAAGGTATTATAAATATTAACCAGGTTAAAAACTTGTATATTTGCAACATTGTTATAATCTTTTGTTCTATCCTTTCTATTACTCTTATTGGGTATATATCCTCTATTATGAGTAGCAGAGATTTATGAAGGTTAGCTGCAATTATAGTTATAGAATTTAACTATATATGTGATTGTATCATTATCATCATTGATGTTACTGTTTGATGAACTCGAAATTAGATTGCCGTGAGGCTTTTTTAGAAGCTGCAGTAGTGCCATGGGCATAGTTAGATCGATAGTTTTTGAAGATTAAATTTAAAACCCGGTCAATGAACGCACTACAATTATCGTGCAATCTTATAAGGTATAGAATCTAATGGTTATAATTTAAAGTAGTATGCAGTTTCTGAGATGTTAGATAAAGTATAAATCTTGGCCCGCGATCGAATTATATATAGTATTGGCGTGGCTTTAAATGGACGCGCACGATGCGCGCGATGTGAGGCTCTATAGATAACTGATCAAACTTGTTAGGTATATAAATGGTATTAATTTAGATTTTTAGTTGTTAGTCAACCGATATGGTTAATCAAAGAATTTATAGTATACATACCCAAATCTTAGTATTATTAGCTGATTATTGGGGCTTTGGTTATGGTGTATTACATGAATTTTGGTAGCTAGTGAGCAATGTCAATGGGGCTGGTGAATTTGGTGGCCAAGGGTGCCTGAGAATTACTCTAACAATTCTAGATATATCACTAACATCTTACATGTAACAATGCTTGGTTAGTAGAAAACAATGTTTGCAAAAATATATACACACCTAAATTCCTATAGATTAGAACTACAAACACTACCAAGAATTGAATTATGATGATATTAATTAATTTAGTTGGGCTGAATGACTTAAAGATTAAAAGTTTTGAGAAATTTATTATACAACAAATAGCTTATCCAACGAAATTTTTGAAATCTTTTTAACACAGTATTACAAATCGACATTTTTTCTTGATGCTTTTAAAGCTTCAGCATCTTCTAATAATCCAGACAATTCCAACACATTGTTTTTAAAAGGATATTCAAAAACATCAACATTTCTATGTTCGTCAAAATTTGCAAAAACAGCTAATGGTTTCCAATCAACATCATAACTTTTCAATCTAATTTTAGATCCATTAAACAACTTATCAATGCCTTTATTATGCATATAATCTCTTAAAGTATTAATATGAATTTTTAAACAAATATCAATCCCATGAATGGCAAAAACAACCACCTCATTCAGTTCAGATATATTATAATAATACTCTTCGTTTAATTTGATTATAAAATCAGTTAGATCATAATCTAGAGTGTCATACCCAAAGGTTTTGATTTTTTGCAAATTGTGAAAATTGATGTTATCCAAGTCTTTAGGATTTGCTGCAAATGATAGTAATTCCAAGTTTGGATTGATTGAAATAATATCGCTGATTATTGTAGTCAACTCAGTTAATAGAACTAGCTGATCATCATCATCTTCAGGTACATTCCAATAACTATAAGTATTCAATGTTTTTAGCTTTGAAGTGTTAAAGTTTGGTAATATTCTGCATAGATGGTCGTAACTCATCTCATTGATTTCTAAGTGTATCAAGTTATTGAAATGACATACTGATTGTTTATCGAATACTAGATATCCCTCTCTATCAGAAATATACAAACTAGTTAATGAATCAAAGTTTAAATTGAAATTTGGTAGAAGCGGATTTGATATACCGACATCTATAAATTCCAATCTATTCAAAGTATTAGCCATTGAAGTTAATGATTTAAAGCTGATTAAAGGTTCTTCATCTTCAAAATATGGAATGTTTACTCTCGTTAATAAATGTTCAACGCCTAATTTTACCAAAAAATCAACATTCACTCTTTTAAAAACCTCATGATACACCACAAGCCTTGGAAATTTTACATCATCATACTTATCTAGTAAATATTTCATCAAATTGATAGTTTTGTTAACATTACTTGAATTTTCCCAAACAACACAGGAATTATAATAAACTTTATTCATGGTTTTGATAATTTTAAAATCAGAAACTTCACTCCGTGGGTTTAAAAATACTACCCCTTTACTCAAATCGAATCTAAGCCCATGCATAAATAGTAATTTATGATTGATATTGAACTTGGCAAATTCAGTTATATGTAAAGTTGATAGATTAGATGTATAGTACTTGTTGACTCTATTGATATATTCAGAGTTGGGGTTGAAGGTTTTGTTTTTAATGTATTTACCTATACAGATCAACGACTGGATAGTATGGTACTCTATTGAATAGAATGATGTATACAAATGTTCAAACCACTCACTATTAACTATCAAATAATTAAAAAATTGAGGATATGAATACTCATCAGTAGTGGTTTTCCAGAACGGTCGAAGCTGCTCATTTCTATGCTCTGGCCAATAACTAAAATCATCATTTGATAGTTGTGTTGAGACAATTCTGTATAGATCTTGACATAAATAATCCCAAATTATCAGTTTTAGTTCTAGTGGTAATGTTGTAAATGTTGATTTTGACGGGAGTTGTGTTCTTACCATTTTTTTTTATAGTCTATATGATGGCATTAATTTGGTGACTAAAAGAATAAGCTGGTTTGTATTGATATATATATGACTGTTGTGATATTAAGATTATGTTGTTGTCAACTGGAAAGATGTAGTAGTGATGAATCACGATGAATGTGTTGTCTCACTCCGCCACATTGTATATTATCACCAAAAAAAAAAAATTTGGGGTAGCGCACGCAGCATGAAAAATATCAAAAAAGATAAAAGCTCATTTATAACTGGTGATGGCTACCAAGATCAATATTCATATGAAAAAAAAAAAAAAAAAAAAAAAAAAAAAAAAAAAAACATAAGACTTATTATGTCTATGTCTAGCTGGCTAATAATTTTAGAGCTGTTTTTGTTAGTTGGTTAAGTTTCATTTGTTATTTTCTACTCGCGTCCTATTAATACTCTATAATCTGATGGCGTAGAAAGAACAATGATATAATTTATAACGACCGTCATATATATTATAAACGATTGCAATGGAGATATTATAGTTACATTACGTATCTTGGATGTATATTGTCACAGCACTAGTACGTACTATATAATTGTTTTAAAGTTTTCTAGAATCCATTAATGCACTCGCTATTCTATATTCTAGAGCTGTTTAACATGTATTCTTATTGATTCATGTATATTAGCCTTAGCTAAGAGCATACGACATATATATATATGTGAAAGTGGTTTATTGATGAATGTAAACTAAATTCGATATTCAGAAAAAAAGGGATGTATATGTGTAAAAATTAATTGCATGCTAGGATAGGAATATTTATAAATTTCTAGTAACTATTTAACGTATTTTAAAGAATACAGTGTATTCCAAGAAAGCATACGCTTTGGGAAAATGAACTAGGATCTATATAATGATATCTGCAATTTTACCGCAGAAGGATATGACGGTATGTACTGAACTCAATTAAGCAACTGTCCCTTAAGAGAGATGATATTTTCAAATTAGCCATAACTTATTAGTTGTAGTAAATAGCAAAGAGCTGGTCGACTGGCATCGTGTTTGTATCGAGTGTTGGTTTCAGCCATATATATACTTAGTACTTGGCTTTATATCAGCAATTGATTTCTCGATTACCCTTAGGGGGTTTGAATTTATATATATTACCAGCTGATTTGAATCGGTGGATATCCGAATCTTAATGAATTTAATAACAACCACTGATACGTCGAAGGGCTCATGAAGAGCTAGCCGGTAAAATCATGTAGATCTACTATCAATCTAAATACATGGTAGCCTATTCTTTCTATATAGAGGTTAATTATTATAGCGTTGAGCTTTTCACGACAATCCTTATACCTGGTATAGATCCTAGTGTTTATTTATAAACTCATTGTAAAATATCAATAACTAAATACATATATCAGATTGTCAAATTGCCAGATATATATTCAAACAATTCATCTGTATTATTATCTAACCTGAATACAAAATTAATTTTTTTTTAAAATCTTTTCAAAAATGTTACTATTATTTGGCTTTAGTCAAATAATTGGCATTTTCAAAAGATTTTCCTCCGATAAGAGCTATGTTTTCATGTGGTATGATTAAACAAGCTATTATCTAATTGACCTATAGTTCGGTACCACATTTTGATATGAAAAGGTTGTAGTAAGAATATGTGTTCGTAATGAAGATACCTTATCTAAATATTGATCTTTTATGTTTTGAAATATTAAAGTATTTTGTTCTGTAGATTCTTCAATCAGCCTAGAGCTCTCAAATCTCATTCATTGGTAACGGAACTGGGAAAAGAATCCTGAATTATGTGCCCATGATTTTAGATTTCCCCTGAAAACCCAGGGTTTCAATCGATGAATTCAAAACCGGAACAGGGTTCGTTAACTCGGTAAGTAAAAAAGATGGGATGAGATTTTCAAGCCGGGGCTAAGAGATCTAAAATCTCGGCTCATCACTTACCATAATTAATTTTGATCGGTAAATTATTTAAGCGAGAATAAGTCGGTACAAGAGTTTTATCATAATAAGTCCAAATCCTCCTACAATTTTTCGGGCAACTTGATTTTCTTCGAAATCCAGCTTAAAACGATATAATGCAGGCTATACAATACTAAATTAATTATTAGTTGAATGCTCCTAATTTATAAATATCAAAATTTGCATTAATTGTTTTTTCAAGCTTTGTAATAGATAAATTAAAACGCTACGTGGACCACACTGACTGCTAAAATCGGATTTGAAAACTAATAGTTTTTTACATATGTATTTAATTCCAGTGGCTGGTGCCTAAACAAAAGTATTATCTATAATGCCTGTAGTTAGTGCTTAAGTTGTGATTTGAAAACTGATAAATTTCAGAGAATCAAATTCTATATATATAGTGTACTATTTTAATTAACTGTATATAGCGTTAAGAACCATATTAGAGAATAGTTTTATAGTATATGTAGATTAGTTAATAATAATAAAGAAGAGATAAAAAAAAAATTTATTAATTGGAAACTATTTCTAGGGATTTCCGAAACTTTTCAAAGCATTACTGTACTTAAGTTGTGGTTTTATACCTGCATGCATGTATATATTTATTTTGATTCAGCTTTAGATACATGGATCCATATATCTTAAGAAATACATATCCATATACATGTAGCAAATTTGGACAAGTTAGTCAAAATCTGTAATTAATATTAAACTAAAGTTATAGACTGTAATACTGACTTGTAATCTGATCAAATTCAGAAGTTCTAAGAATTGTCGAATATTTTTTTTATATCATGGATATATATATTGAATAATCAAAATTGATAGCATTTAAGTTTGAACCAAATTCCAATTAATTAAAGCAATTGTAACGTGTTATATTTTGCCCTTCGTGTATACTATAGATTTAATTCTCAAGTAGAAAAATTGTAATTTCAAGCGAAATTGAAAAGAATTAATTATTATTAAGTTAAGAAATACACTGTGTTAAAAACTTAAAAGTTCTATTGGGTTTAGATGAATCAATCTATTTGATGATCCAGTGGGCCAAACTCAAAATGTGCTTGATGTTGCCCCATAATATTTGAGTATATATATATATTATAAACAAAGAGTTCCTAGGTTAACTAATTATAGGATCCTTCAGGCCAAGAATTCACCAAACCTCGAATTTTTGAAATTTACCGATTATGAGGCTTCAATGCCTCGAGATCAAGGAAATATTTCATTCTCGGCTAGCGGGCTCATTAAATATGATCGATATATGGACCCTCAATTTGAATTAAATAATTTGATTAATATTAATGATTCGAAATTATTATAGAAGTTCAAAGAGTATGACAAGTACATAAATTCCTAAAAGAGTAATATGTATATAAACATCAAACGGTTGATCAATAATGTTTGGGCTGCTCGAGATCACCAACCCGTACGTTAACGTTGCAAATTATAAGTCCATCTATCAAAATTAGCATCTACAGGTGATTTCCTAATTAAGTTATTGATGTTATCTGAACAAATACATATATATATTATAAATTGATGATATGTATACAGATGAATGCATTATGAATCGATTTATCGAATTTCAGCTTATCGCGAGAAAGTAGACTTAGGTGCTCTGCAGCCATGGTTGAGGGATCGATGGTAGCTAATTAGTTCAATATTGTATATAGAGAATCCAACCATAACCAAATCAGAGCAAGCATGTAAATAATATATTTCAATTACATTGTATCACAATTCTCAGATAATAGAGTTCTGGTTAATTTATGCTGGAGAAAATCTATAGTTGGGTATTATAACGTTTGCGGCACTACAGTACTCGTCAAATGGGAGCAGGTCTAGACTTTGATCCTTTTTTTTTTTTTTTTTTCTCTAAAAGATTTTGAATTTATGGGCATCTTGTCCAATGGTTTCGTGTCCATTTCCCATTACCAAACAAAAACGATAATTTTGTTCCAACTTGAGTGGATAGAGGACCCTATATATTGTCCATCGTCTTCAGGCTCTTCTAACTCGGCGAGACAAGTTTGTATTAGTGGACGGTTTCCTAGAGAGCCAGATCTGCCACACCATCCCACATTTATTTTACTCTGGAAAAGCTCAAATCTCTTAATTAAGCTAGCCGAGTTATTTATGAGACAATAATTTGAGACAAATCTAATATGGATAGCAGTTTATAAGACAGTAGGGTGAGATGTTTTGAGTCGGTCCTTATAATAGCATACCAAAACAAAAATTAAAGTCTAGAACCTAAGATTTGTATCTATAAAAAGAAAGATCTAAAGCGAGGTTCACGAACATGGAATTTTCAGTCTGTAAAGTTTAGATTTATAATTCCACCAGGAATTTCCAACATCGTGGTGCGGTTAACAATTGTGATATCGATAAGAAGTTAAATTTGTTGAATAGATACATACAGTTAGTAAAATTAAATAATTAAAGCATTCTTTAATTTTAATATTAATTAATAAAGGATAAATCCAAATTCAAATTGGTTGCATGAGCCACTATAGGATAGTCTCAAGATTCTGAAGCTTTCAATTTTACCACATCTGCAGTAACTACTGAACGCAATGTGTTTAATAATAAAAATTCTCTATATATGCGGTTTATATTTACACCAATAATTATATTAAGACTAGATGTATGGAGATAATATCGTGAGGTTCACCAGTTCATATGTAGTTAATGAGAGCCAATGCTAGTTACTAATAATTAACTAAATGCTTATTCATTTTATATATCGACCCATAACAATAGTTTTGTGCGTTAGTTATAGTATAAATTCAAACCTGAATGTTTGTAAAGAAGAGGTGTCTCTAATTGTATATATAAGCGACACATGGATGTACTTGTACATGCATAATGGGCTTTTAACAAAGCTATAAAGCTTCACATACATATGGGTGCAACATATATATCACATTGCACTATATGGATGTGCTAGCTTGTATTTTGTACGTAAAATTCAGCTAATAAATAAGCTATCCAACATCTATATATATGTGTATGCGTGTATAATGTATTTGGTTGGTAAGTATACTATAGGTGTATTATATCTATATCTTGAATTATTTAGACCCATTAATGACTCAAACATAGCTCTATCGACTTCTCATGAGAAAACGTTAGTTGCAAGCTTATCTAGACTGGGCATTTTTAATCGCAGTATGCTATAGGTATCCTATAAATATCTAAAGTATACAATTGATATTGTGCAGCATATATATAGCCAAATGTAGCTATTTGACCGAATTACATATCATAAAGTTAACTTATAAAGTTTCAATTGATGTATTTGAATACATGTCTGATATGTTGCAAATCTCGACTGGATATACTGGTTTAGTATTGATGTACGAATATAATAACATCATAAGCTATATATATATCCGGATGTATATTGCAATCATAAACTCAAGTGAAAAACGCCTAAAATTGTATTGTATTCATATATTTCAGTCTACACGCACGTATTCTCGAGCATGATCATAATCACTGATCGTTTTATAAAAATCAGTCAATCTAACGACTTTGTGAAGAAACCAATTGATTGATTACCCCCAAAACTACATGTACTTTAACAAGATATATCTCAAAACCAATTCAATGATGAGGCAGGATCTTTCCAAAAATTGGATTACAGCCCGCCCTGACTCAAATTTAAAAAATTTGGTGCAGATCGTTGAAACGTTTCTCATCGATTTCAGTCGCGTACACACGCGTGATTTACAGACAGCAGCGCTACCCATCAGGATTTACATCAGGATTTAGCGTACTGCCACTGTGCGGTAGAAGACATCATGTTACTGCGGATATTCTTTTATCGATCACTAAACCATCAAGTTTATTGTTGTTCATATCAGTGCACATAGGGGTACTAATGGTAAATCTCCTGCAGCCATGGGATAAATCCCCTAAGCTTGAGGGATTTTTTATTGTTGATTACTTACTGCTAGATGATGGCATAGTATTCTTATATAGATATTAGGATAGCTTGTGCTAAAATATGGCTAAGGGGGATTTTTTACAAGCAATGCTATTATGGATCTGGGATTTGGGGAAACTGTGGATGACATGAACACTACAAACGTTGGAACTAAATTTACTTAAGTACAGTACAATATCCTGTAGTACCAGTAGTAGTAGTAGTGTAGTTGTGCTGGAAGTGTAGATCTATATATATAGGGCTGCATATATATACAGATAAAAATCCCTCAATCACATCATTATTTCAAGATTTTTAGCAATTGACTTAAGAAAAGCATGAAAATCAAAACTTGAGCCTCTAGCTAAATTTGAGAAGCATATACAGATTTCTACTCGTACTAATTATATATGAAATTACATCCATATAATGATATGATATATTGATCCACATTCGAATTTGCTGATGAGAATAGTTGTAATTGGGATGATTGGTGGTGTTTATGGCACATCATTGATTATTTAGATTTAAGTGATCCAATGTTGAGCTGCCACACATATATTTACCTAGGATATATGGAGTATTTCAAGTATCTGGGTCGATTGATACATCAGCTAACATGGTATGAACTAAATTACAATAATTTAGGCTTAGGCTACTATAATATCATTATGTAAATCCGAAAAAAAAATGGATATAGGTCAGCCATGATATACGGGTATGGTTTAAGTTTGGATTCTGTAGCATACAAAATATAAAACGCAATATCATGACCAATTAATTGAATATTTACAATTTTAAATCTCTTACTGTTCTTTAAACAACCCAGCAGGTTTTCTAAAAATATATACATAGTACCATCAGATAATATTAAGTAAATTTAAAGCTACATCTTTTTCAACTTTTGAGCCTTTGAACTCTCGTTTTTTTTAAAAAAAATAGAATAAGGGATGATACTTCTATCCGTGGTTCATCATCTTCAATTTGATAAATGGATGTTTCCCCTGGATAAGCATTTTTAAATTTAACAAGCTTAAAACATTTAACTACAGTAAGAATATGGCTGTGTTTGAAACTTTAATAGGGGGGCTGCGCAGAGCTACATACATGTTCAAAGCTGCAAAGCTCTCAAAGCAGTTATATTTTGAATCTAATGGATGTTTAAAAGCATCATTCCAATCAGTAATAATGTATGTATTTAAGAATTTTATTCATCCGTAGTTAGTATTTTCTTCTGTTGATATACATGCATGTTTATTATAATAACGTCAGCTAATTCATGGGTAGCTACGTATCCTAATTGCAATGGGCTACTCGATCGAGGCCTCCAGGTCGACCTGAAAAGTGCTAAAGTATATAAATACAAGCTGCCGTATTGTTACAGCTGGATGAATATAATGTTTAAGAACACTAGTACGTTGTTGACACTGAATATTAGAACAGCATA
This sequence comes from Blastobotrys buckinghamii (nom. inval.), assembly GCA_030579975.1. NCBI lineage: Eukaryota > Fungi > Ascomycota > Dipodascomycetes > Dipodascales > Trichomonascaceae > Blastobotrys > Blastobotrys buckinghamii (nom. inval.). Next base: position 39,314 of record JAKTSB010000098.1, read on the forward strand.
CAATTCATTGTAAACGTAAACTCCAATTCATTGGCTCTACAAGCTTAACTATGAGCTAACATGTTTTCTATTAATTATATCTTTAAGAAATTTATGGTAATTAAATTACAAAGGTTGACACCATATAAATATCCATGGATTTCAGCGCATGGCCCAAAGTTTGTTATTCAACTCATCATGAAGTTGCAGTTTATGATTTAATGCCATGCATGGTGATACTTGGTACCTTGTACAAGTAGTTCTATAGAGTAGCTCTAGAGATGTCCGCGAATCTGCAATGGCCCCAGCATGGTAATCGATCAATTTAAACTACATAGAATTCTAATTACAATGTAATTTAAACAATGCAATGGTTCTATTTGGTCAAGCTAATCATATACCATCCAAGCAGCAGAAAATCTTTGAATATTTCAACCGTATTTACAGTTGGACCAGCTAGTATAGATGCATGCAGTTAATATAATTATAGATCATCTTCAAGCTTTGGATAGATTTTTCCTTCAATATACATGGATGTATGCCTATGGGCGCAAAATTTTTTGGCTAAATTTGTGGATAGTAAAACCCTCAGCTCTGTAATATAGTTAAACTTTTTTCAAACAATACCCGTAATCAATTAATCCATGTCCATCATGGAAGGATGTACAACAATTTGACTTCGAACATACGTCAATTTTACAATGAATTTAATTATTATAATAAGGTAATGGATCCATGGATGTTGATGAACCACTCAAAAAAGAATTTAAAAAAAAAAAAAAAAAAAAAAAAATATTATTACATGCCCCACTATTAATTTACGGACTGTGAAAGCTGCATCCATCCATATAGTACAATTAAGAGCGTATTTTTTCGATCAAATCGTAAAATTATTGCAATTATGAAAGATGGATATTTTTTTTCAACCCCTGTAGCTGTGGTGTCCTCTAAATACGATACCCGATGCATGCTTGGCCCTAAGCCCGATGTAGCTTATTAACACTTAAACACTAATATTTTGATTAAGAATCTTCTCAATTAATGAATAATCCGATAATATATTGGCCACCCAGCTGTTGTTACATATATTTTTATAAATACAATGTATGTAGCTGGTTAAAATGTTTCAATACATATAATATCCAACTATCATTGTAGTTGGGCAAATATTAATTGGTAATAATTGGTATAATTTTTCCAAAATCACATCGCTAGATCTCTCAAGTGGATTATATAGGCATCTTAAACAGGCTTTAATATTACCGATGATTTTGGTATTAATTCGAATTCTTGCAGAATCCTGGGTATACTATATATAGGCATTGTTCCGTTTTGGTCAACTGTAATTGCAGCATCTACCATGGTACCATTCAATGCTGCTGCTCATGGGGTTGCATATTTATAATATACGGGTAAACGACGACGGGTTGTCGCATTTTTGTTGTACAAGTTTCAAGTAATCACATTAATTCGAACCCATGTCGACCTGTTTGAGGTTAACTTTATCTACCGGTGATTAAGGGAATCACAGTAGCAACGCACTACTGCCATGGTAATTAAAATTAATGATTTTTTATATACATCCATGTAATATAATAGAATTAGTTTATCGATTGTTCGTTTATAGATCATCTGTTATCAACAATGGACAAGGATGGTAGTTCGTTTCCCACCTTATTAGTATAAAATTAGAGCTTAAGTATACACAGCTGCCATCATGGCATCAATTTTTGTTTTACAGCGTACGTTCGTAACCGCATAAGAAATTACATGTTCAATTCTGGAACAGGCGAATGGCATTACAATCAAACGGGTATATATACATTAAAATGCTTAAGTTGTTACAATTACAATTAATTGTAATATCAATAAATCTTACTGCCATAATAGCTCTCATGACATTATACAGTACGCTAAACGCAATACAGTGTTGATTAAAATTTAATATGCGTACTCTGCCATTGCAAAATAAATCCAAATTCCTGATGGCTTAAGTTTAGTTATCAGGTAGTCAATTTAAAATCATGCATGCATGGCTACTATAGATGTAATCGATGTTGGTTTTTACTGAAATGGTTGCAATGATAATTACTGGAGTTACGAGAGCTTAGCACCACTTAAATTAAGCTTAGCGATGCCTAAAATTTAATTACCCAACATCTCATTGAACCATTAGGTTGGGCCGATATTAATGAAGCATCATCAATATCTCGATTGCAATTTATATCTATATATAGCGATCATATATCAGCATACTATATATCCGATATTGGTAATATATGATTATGATTATAGTTTTGCTGTGCCGAGATACCAACAGCATTATTCGATACATATACCCATCGGACGAGGCGATTGTACCTCAAATTCACAGTATACTGTATCCATTATGGATATGGTATATACTATTGCTATTGTTTATAGTGTAGCACTGCAGAATCAGGGACCATCTATTAGTTCAGATTGTGATTTTTTTTTAAAGTAACCCGAACCTTAAGGTTATTGTATATTATAAACACCCATAAAAAGAATTGCAAACCCTGCAGTGCACCATGGCAGTGATATATATGAAAAAGCCCCCCAAAAAGATTTTATTTGATCCATATAAGCTGAACGATCAGTAAATTTAAGTTATCCATGAATAATATTAAGTTGAAACAATAATCCGGATAGAACTTATAAATCTATATATTAAATGATTGTGCTTAATTGAATTAAAAAAGTACCCATAACTAAACTGATAAAATCTAATAAATTTGTAATAACACGAATTCGTAAAACCACAGCTTAAGTTGCAATTTACCAAATTATTTAACTATATCTTAAAACTGAAGATGAATAACTCTTTTACTATAGTATACATCCATGCATGGCCATGGTCAATAGTTCATGATTGATTCCATAAACAACCACCATCCAGCCAGTCCACCCAATTTCAAACTCCTGACAGCTGCAGGAGAATCTAGAGCTCTTAAAGTTCAATCATCCATTTTCACAATTCCTCGCTTAGTTCACTTTAATTACAATAATTGTAGGCTAATCCCAGAAGTTGTGCGAAACAACTGCAGGGCTTTGATTCTGATTCTGATTCTGATTCTGCTCAGAAACTTCAAAAACCTCTTGCTCAAGCTTGAAGCAATCCCATTGGCTAATAAACGTCCCGTCTTAAAAATAACAGCGCGGTAATGCATCAAGAATGGCTGTTGGTTGTCATGGTATTAGTAATTGGGAGATTGATGTCTCATACTTATTCAAGCTGATATAATGGCACTGGTAACTGTAGTGATGAAAAACCGGTATTGTAAGGTAAGACTTTAACAGCTAGTGCAGTGAAATGTCTTATAACCTCCCATCATCCAATCTGGTAATCTTGAAAGAAGTTACAAATATGGGAATTGAAGATTGAGAATTGAGAATAGTTAACGAATTCGGAACTATAATTGGTTTATTTGATAGGAATAGACCTCATTGTTATTTGTTAATAAGCCTATTTACAAAGTAGTAGTGTATACAAAAAGTATAGTTTACCAGACTGCTAGTATAGTGAATAGCTATAGGCCAATTCAATGATGATTAATATTGATTACCATAAATATTCGAAATTCAACTATGAATTTTACCAACATAATAATACTCCAAATTTTTTAAATAAATGCTATTATCTATAAAATTACACCTGTCCTAAGCCAATGATTAATTATAAAGCCACAGCTGATTAGCTGGATTAAAAAATCTATGTAGCTATCTGTATTATAAGCTTTCAAAGAACGACACAGCTGTCAAATCGACCGGATTGTTATAAGTAGTCAAGTGTTACCACGGTACAACATTCATTATATTCAAGTTAATTATTTTATCTGCAGACACTCTATTCACCCAATCCATGCTATAGCTTTCACTGCTCAAAACGACGTTTTTCAATCTATCCAATGTTAAAGAGTTCAAATTCGAGTCTGTTACCATCCAGGATGGCGCCATTGTTTTCAAAAAATTTGTAAACCTCGGTTATAAAACCACAATTTTTAAAGTTCTACATCGATATCAGTATACCATATATAGCCAGTGTGCATACTTCAATTGTTACTGCTCTGTACTGTATGTTGATATCGACGAAGGATCAATTCTAAAATTTAAACTACACCATGCATGGTCTCAAGCTGTTAAATTTAAATCCTTAAGAAGGTTGAAGCTCTTATTTTTTGATTTATCCAAGGATAAGTTTACAAAAAGATATACGGTATAGTATATATCTATAGTAGCAAAAAGCAATGTTATAAGACATATCTTAAGCTATCCTAATCGCCGATCGCTTGTTTCTATCGACGATCACTCAATCGATCTTAAAAATACCGATTGTTGCGCCGGCACCTCCTTCTAACCTCTCTCAAGCGGTGATAACACACATGGCAGTCAAAGCCCTGGTTATATCCATGGGTGCATATGGAGCACCGGCCACGTAACCTGATGTAAGCCGCTAAAACTCCCAACTCAATTAATTAATCAATTAATTGTTATCGAGCCTTCAAGCTAGACTAACCGGATCTCTAAAGTGGGAGTTTAAAATCTAAGGCTTGATGCCGATCATTATCAAATTCGAGACAAAGTCGGTTCATCCTCCCATGGTCAAGTTCTAGCCAGGCTTTAGCTTCAAGTTGGCGAATGAGAGACTTTACATTTTATCCTACTGTGTACACTGTGGCTCTATAGTATACCATGGTAAGGTCAAGAAGCTGTTAATTTAAAGTTCCATATACCTCTGAGAAGTTTAAATCAATGAATATTATGAGTATAGCTTATATCTCTATCATCAATTGACTTATAAGTTCGGGCAAGTTCTTATAATATCTTCTGGATAGTGTACAGCCTGCAAATACATTATAATAGTTTAGTATGGATATATCCATATAGATGAGCCAAAAATCAAAGACACAGTACAGACAGTTTTTTAAAGTGATGTTTGGCAACTTATGAGCTAGCCTGAAATTTTAAATTGAACACATTTCAGCTTAGAAACAAACTGATTAAACTGCTTGAGTGTAGCTTACTACTTTATTATAATTCATTCACTACATGTAGATTTATAAATTGATGTTTGAGCTGAACCCATATAATCTGTAGCTATAGCTTTAATTGAACCTCCTCCAATAGGGTTACAGTAGATCATTTCTTCAAGCTATGAGGTTTGTTACTTGCAATCATCGAGATAACTATATATAGTGTATACAGTACGTACCACCAAGCAGTTAAAGCATCCGCAGCTCATCCCACACATTTTATCACTGCTTAACCCCAAGGTTATTTTTATAACATCACTGCAGATGGATGTATCACTGCTTCAAGGCTGTAATATATATTAAGTATTATAAAAAACCGAAGCATGAAAAGTTAACAAAATCCCTTGCTTGTAGATTATTCACACTAAAATAGTCTCTAAATACGGTCTTGTGATAGAAAACTAGAACAATTGGGAAGCCCTTCAAACTTAAATTATTATACTCTAGCTATATAATTATCTGCTTTATACGAACTTGTACCACATTGTAACAATCTATGCTTACGATTTAGGATAGAACAGTGAGGTATTGGAATAGCATCGATCCCCTATAGAAAAACTTAACGTCAGATTCAAAATTATTTGTTAATTAAACAGCACAAACCTCGATTTGTCAGGATGCTTTAATTAACCTATCAATTGATTATCCATCCATATTTGAGCAGATACAATTAATGATCAAATAACAATTTTATAACCAACGGGTGTGTCTAGTTTCGCACATTCCTACTTTTCTTGAATGAAAAAAGAAAAAGAAACGAACCATGGCAGTTGAAAGTTGTCCATCTCATTACCAAATTCTCATTACTTTTTCAGCATCCTTAAGCAGGGTTAAGGCACTTGATTTTATTCAGAAACTGAAACCTGTTTCTTATACATTTTGTTGCGTCTGAATATGCAGCACCACCAAATCCGGACAGGACCGCCAAATTTCAAATAATTTCAAGACTCTGGCCCTTTTCAACAAGTGCGTGGGATTTAACGAATCATTGATAAACTAATTAATAGCAGATATTCACACTAAATAGGTTGTTAAATCTCGTTTGTTCGTTCATTTATAAATTTTAATAATTTCAGGGCCGGTATTGTGTTTGATAGGAAAAATTAGTATAAGTAAAGCTAAATTTCCCATATTTTTGGAATTTACGTCTTCCTTTTTTTTTTTTTTTCTCTCTAATAGATTTATTTTCCAATTTTTGTTATTTATCAAAAGGTTCGATCCTTTTCAAACAACTACTTTTCAATAGTATTTTTTTTTTGGATATATTAGACCAATCGAACCTAATAATACAATAATCATATACTAATAACCCTAATTTTTATTGCTACTATTTATTTTTTATGATTTCTCTCTACTAACTAATTTATTATTTTTTGTACAAGTTACTGAAACCAAACTAATCCATCAAACTGGTATATTAACGCATTTTTATTTTTAATATTTTTGGTTGCATCATTATAAAAGAATTAACTTTCGCCTCTCTCTACAGCAACCATTTTATCATTATTCATTCATTATTATTATAAAAGCATAAAAGTTCAACCTTGAATATAAAAAAATATGTCAAGTTCAACCATAGCAAGTCAACAAAGTTCAACAAGTGAGAGACAAAAGAGTCCACCAACTACTCAAACATCACCAGAATCTAATGATAAATACGCGTCAACGGATTCAACTCCGCAACAATATGACCAACACTATCCAAATGAAATAAGATTCGAAAAGAAAAATCACTATTCAAAAAATGGTATTAAAACTCCATCAGCATTCAGTTCTTTTAGTCCAACTGATAGTGCTATTATTATGTCCAATACCAAACATTTTCATCATGATGATACACAATTAGGTACATCTTGTAATTGTAATTCACCACCAAGAATTAACACAAACTCAAATTTCAACAAAATTCAAACCCCTGCATCAATATTACCTTTAAATTCTGGTAATTCATTAAAGATTGGTGCAAAATTTCCATTTACAACTGACCAAACAAAGAGCGCATTTGTTGATGATAGTTATGGAGATCCAAGAACAACATTTCAACGATCAAAATCAACAAATCATTTAATTAAACATGATAAACCTGTTATTCGATCAAATAATGTGTACACACCAGCAGTTAGTGATACTAATTTAAAAAAAAGTAGTGGATTAAATTTCACATCTGAAGAACAAGCTAGAGAAGTCGTTATGAACAGAACAAATTATTCATTACCACCTTCACCATCTGGGTTATATTCTTCAATTGCATCAAGGAATTCAAGTACACCTAGCTTCCCCAATTGTTTTAAAGAAGTTCCTCCTCCACCAATCTCACCAGTTTTGAGAAAAAATAGTTCTTTTGAAGAAATTGAAGAAAGCTATTTCCCACTTTGGAAACAATTTGATCCACCAACTGGTCCACCATCAAGAAGTCATTGGAAACCAAACTCATTCCGATCTAAATGTGCAGATTGTACATTACCTTTTACAATGTTAAGAAGAAGACATCATTGTAGAAGATGTGGTGATTTATTTTGTGACGTTGATTCTACAAAAATCATAAAATTAGATCAAAATTTATCTTTTAATCCTTCAAAAGGTACTCCATCAAGAAGTTGTAACAATTGTTTTGAAGAATATGAAGAATTCAAGACTTTTATTGTTAATCAAGCAAGAGAAAGTGCTTCCACCCCTGAAGAATTATCTTATGGTGTCAATCCTTTAAGAGATTATGGAATCCCAATTACACAAAATGCATATACTAACCAATATTGTACTGTTCATAAAACAAACAGCAACCAAGATACTAACAATACCAATACTAACAACAATAATAATGATCCTTTGATAGGATCAGTAGCATCTAAAGTCGGCTATAATTGGTCTACTTTTTAAATTTATTTATTATTATTTTTTTTTTTTTAATACTAACTCTTTTATTTTTTTATTTCTAACTAATCTGGTTTATATAGTCAAGTAAATCTTTAGCTGTTCTACCAATTTGACCTGAATCTTTAACTGTTTCTTTTAATCCATTTGCTAGTGTAGATTGATATGTTTTTATTAATGCAATTCTATCAGTGGTATCTTCAGTAATTGTTATTTTGTCTTCTGCAGGTACAAATAATTCCATATGTAAGAATGGTCCAGCAGATTTTGGTAATAAAAATTTCTTACTCATAGGATGAAAAATAGATCCTGTATCTTCATCATCTGTTGGTGTAAGCCCGATTGTTATTAGTTTCTTCAAGGCTTCAATATGTGCTAATTTAGTCTTTGTTGCTCTTGAACCATATGATAATCCTGCAGTTGCGGTTGATGCAGCTAAACTAACACTACCATCTAGTTTTGATGCCTTTGGATCTGTTTCCCAACCTAATAATGGGAAAAAACATGATAAAGTTTTGGCAAATGCTAATCTTGATACTTGTTCTGGTGCAATATCTAACATAAAATTCAAAAAATTTGTAGAATAAGCTCGAATATCTGGCGTTAAATAAGTCATGGCACTATGAATATGTAACATAATTAATGCAGTATTTGGTTGTAAAAATTCGGGATCAATGCTTTTAAAAGTTTCTAATAAAGTTTCTCTGACTGAATTGGATTCATCTCGAACTAATGGTGCAATAGTACTAATAACACTTTTCATACTCTTTATAGCGTGTTGGTTTTGTTGAATAAATAATAATGATTCTTTTCGAACGGTATTTGAATGATGTTTACATAATGATAGATATTTTACAAGTTCTTGTTCTATCGAAAGGTCATTAATTAAACTTTGTTGCTTTAAATGAATAGCTTTTGCGACAAAACTTACATCTGTTGCAGTATTTGATTGAAGTTTACCTTTACCAACTTTTAATTTTTGTTTTTGGAAATCTTTTCTCTTTTCTTTTTGCTTTTTAGTAACCATTTTGTTGTGTGAATTGTTAGTAGTATGTACTTTTTGTATGTTATAGAAAAGAAAAATTGCTATTACTCGTCAAGTTAAAATGTCGATAGTTTTTGATTGAAAAAATAAAGCTTTGAAATTTTTTTGGAGGATTGATTGTACGGCTGATAGAAAAAAAAAAAAAAAATTAAGACACCGGGTCGGAAGTATTCTCAAGCAGATGCAACTCATTATATACAGTGGAAATTACTGTTTTGAGTCCCATAACTAAATTTCTTTAAACATTTTCTCAAAAAAGGAATTTAACGTCATTTTAGTACAATAAGCTTGAGGATAATGTGTAATCATGCGTAAGAGCAACGCAGAATAATTTCCCACGCTTGAGAAACCTCAAGAACTCAAGTGGTATAAATTATTTCATTTTTCACCACCAGACATTTTAATCAACAAATTTGAATTAATTGTATCAATAACAAAAATGAGTAATAGAGCCATCAGGAAAGTCTTTGGTAACCAAGACCTTCAATTAAATGATCAAAGTGGGTCTGAATCTGAGGAAGAAGAAGTTATAGTAAAAAAAGTCAACCCTTTTGCTATGTTAGGCGAAGAAGAAGAAGAAGATAATAGTGATGAAAGTGAGAAAGAAGAAGTAAAAGAACCTGAACCAGTAAAAGAAGAACCAAAATCAGAACCACCAAAACCAAAAAAGAAGAAGGATAAAAAGAAGAAAAAATCAAAATCTACAAATAATACTAACAAAAAAGCTGAAGAAGAAAAAGATGACGATGATTTAGATGAATTAATTGCGAAAGTAAGTCAAAATGATATTCAAGATAATACACCAGATTGGTTTAAATTTTTAGAATGTAATACCAAATATTTCGATTATGAATTGGAGTTTAGAAAATTATTTGGTAAAGAAGCAATGAATGAAAGTATTAGTGATACTAATACATTTTTACCTAGACCACCAGGTACGAGTCCAAAAGATTGGGGTGGTAGAGATGGTAAATCTGTTCCAGGTACAAGCAGAAGATTAGTTTTTTCAAAGGCTAGAAAACATTTTATTCCATCATTAAAGAGAGAAATTATGATGGAACAAGTACATGAAGAAATGGACCATGTTTATAAAACCAAATCATTTAAATTTGTTTATAGTGAGTTGTATTCTCAAGCACAAAAGTTTTATCAACAAATGTTACAAATTTCAGATCCTCAAACTGTTATTAATACTGTGTTACAATATAGTTTTTATCACACACCGACATTACTAATGGTAGCAGATAATTTAATTTCTGCAGGAGGACAACATCAAGAAGCATCAGATTTAATTGAAAGATGTTTGTTAGTGTTTGATAGAGCTTTCAAAACTGATTATAAATTTGATGGGTCATGTAGATTACCATTCAAATATGTAGAAAATCGCGCATTCTATTTGGTTTTAATGAAACATATAAAAGTGTTAATGAGAAAGGGTACATGGACTACTGCATTCCAATTTGCCAAATTTTTATGGAGTTTATCACCAGAATTGGATCCTTATGGTATTGGTAATATGATTGATTTTTTTGCTATCAATTCAGGTAATGAAAAATATATCTTAAAATTAGCAGAAAATGAGCATTTTAAAGAATGTAAAGCCCATTGTCCAAATCTATTATTTTCAAAAGCATTGGCACATCAATTAATCAATCCAACTGATACAAAGACAACAAAGCAGTACATTAAAGATGCAGTATTAAAATTCCCATGGGTTGCTTCAGATTTATTAGATGGTACTTTTGTTAGTGAACACGAAGCATTACCTGAACAAAAAATCCTATCCGGAATGTATTGTATTCAAATGAAACCATTTTGGCAAAAATATAATTTATTAAAACCTTTAGCTAAAATTGTTGATTCTATTCAAGAATTTGATCCTATTGTACAATCTGAAAGAGTTTCACCAGATGTTGTTAGATACGCATTGGTAAGTGAACAAAGAGAAGTTTTTAGTTATATTCCAAAAGAATTTTTAAGTGGGACTATGTGGGCTGATGATATGATTCCTCCTGTTGATGATATTAATCCTTATCCAAGAGGTGTGGATGCTAATACTTTGAGAAGTATGATAGAAGTGATGAGAAATCAATCATTAGTTGATGATGATGATAATGATGATGATGATAATGAAGTTGGTCCTTATGAAATTGAGGAATAAATATCTACTTTAATTGCTATAGAATTGTAAATTATTATGTTTATTGACTATATTGGGTGTAGTATTGTAGTGTTGGTTGTGATAAGGCTGAACGTTACGATTACTAATATCAAACTATATAACTATTACCGAATACTGAAATCCTAATTAGACAGCATTACTTGTAGATATATCGATTGTATAAAGTATTAATCAAGCTAACTAGAATAATTAAGTTCATGAGCATGAATTATAAGTTGCAAATCAATACAGTAAAGATTTATTACAACTACTATAAAGATCTCGGTAATTATAATAGAAATTTAAACGAAAAAAAAAAAAAAAACTCATCAACTTTATTATTCCTCAACTGCATGCTATTGAGATTTATAGATCGATAAGCAAACTCAAAAAAGTTACCTTGTTGTATCTATTTGTACATTACAAACAATGCCACCAAACAAGAAAACTCTACAAGATTACCTCCAAACCTTAACTTGTGGTCTCCCCTTTTAAAAAAGGTACCTTTGTATATAAAAGAAGGCTAAGATATCTATAGTATACATATATATTATAATAGAATATTTTCCAATTCCTGTCTTAAAGTTGAGACAAAATATTCATTAATAATAACCTATTAATAACAATTCCAATTATAATAACGAAATGAATCTCATTATCGAAACATTCATCACCATTTTATTAACATGTAGTACAACCGCTACCGCATCATCAGCAGATGAGAAAAGGGGATCAGGAATATCCAGCCCATTCCACCTAAAAATCTCTGCTAATGACAGCTCAACTAACAACCAATATATTGTTCCAAAACTTTCTACTGTTGATAAAAATGGTGATGAATATATTATTATCAACGCAGTATCAAACAATCCAGTGGGTGTTTTCCAATTAGAAGGTAAAGCTTTGAAATATTATGTTCATTTCCCTAATAGAAAAGATATTGTCAAGTTTGAGCAAAAGTATGATCTGAGTAATAATACTTTTGAATCCAATACTTTGTATGCTAGTCAAGTTATGGTTAATCCTCCTGTCAAGTATAAACCAGTTGAAAGTACAACTACTACAACTACTATTATAAAGACTAATAAAGAAGACAAAAAAATTCCAATTATTTCATTTAATAAAGATGTATCTGGAGCAATTCCTCAATTTGAAGCTAATGAATGGAAAGAATTATTGATGTACGGAACTGATGCTTGGTGGACTTGTCCAATTGAAGTTGGAGATTATGATGAAAGTAAGAATGGGAAGGATGATGTTGAAGACGTCAAGAGTTTGGCATTCTGGAGGGTTATGGATAAACGATGGCCACCAGAACCGATTAGATTGGGGTGCACAAGATCCAAAATCTTTATTGAACCAATTGATAAATAGAAAATTTAATTTTGAACACTGGTAGATGTGTATATAGCTAATTAAAAAAAATGTTTGCAGTTTTGAGTTTGTTTATGCTGAAAATATACACTAGAAAATATTAACATCAATTCAGTATTTTCTAGTTTTGAGCAGAAACCTTAGGTGCACCTTTAGAACAAGCACCGCATATAGTTGTCTAGTCATCTTGACTTTGATATACTTCTACAATTGCACAAACCCTAATTAATTAATTAATACTAATCCTGAGACAGCTTGACTGCACAGGCTTCACCCCTTTAAACTAAAGTTATTGATTAAATTTTTAAAAGTCAATAAATTAATACAAAATATCCGCTATATAACAACTTTCTATATACTCATTAACCATCAATCATTATCATCGTATACTTAGTGCTTGAATAAATAAATAAAACTCAGCCAGCTAAACTTTAGTACGCTGAACAATACTTTACGATTTTTCAACCTTTTTCTCTAGTTTATGATTACCAGTTTTCATAACTAGAAATCTATAAAAAATCCCCATTAAAAATAGTAATATAACTACCATTGACATACTAGAATTCAAATGTTTATATAAAATAATAAATAATAATGCAGATTTAATGAAACTATTCAAATCTTTCTTGATAATTGGTAGATATTTTTTAATTTTTTGTAATTTATTAATAAAGCCTTGATTCAATGAGCTATCAGTTGTTACGATATTAATATTTGAGTGGGTTATTAGTGTAGGTTTTTGTGTCGGTTTTGTAACAGTGGTTGTAATAGCTTGACAAACAACAGGTTGATCTTCAATACCAATATTAGAGAGGATAAATTGTTTTGATACATTTTTCGAAGCTTGAAGTCCTGTTTTCACATTCAGCATTGATCTGGAGTTCTGTAGGCTGCATTCGTTATGTAAGTTACCATTAGAGGGTATTCTGGTGTAAAGAGAATTTGAATTCTGTTTCAACTGAAATTTACATGGGCTAGTAGTCTCAAGACCAAGGTTCTGAAAAATATGTAATGAAGTTGAATTTTGATTTGTATGGTGATACAACCCATGACATAGTTTATCCTCACACCCATCCTCCAATTTAGTTGATTTAATTTCATTTTTCATATCCTTATTTTGATTTCTTACATGCTCGTTACTAGTTTCATAAAACTCTTCACTATCACTCTCAGTTTTTTCATCATCAGCTAATTCCCCATCCACCAGGCTATCTCTTCTCGAACTAATTATAGGGCTCAAATCGTTGAAAGCATAAAAATCACATTGAACTTCTTGACTATCATCTCCCAATTCTTCTCTTCTATATTTTAATGACACATTATTAGTTGGTAAAAAATCTTGATCCTCAAACTCATCCCCTGCAACTCTAGTTGACGCAGAGTTAATAGATAGTGTATCACAAGAATCATCTAATTCATATGTGTCAATATATATTTCACTAACATCTGAATTTGAATCCCGTTTAGATTTAAACTTTTTCATATTGGTATTAAAACTTTTCATAATCTTTTTCATCTTTATTTTTTTTTACCTTATACTATATTGTAACTGTTGTGTTGTTAAATATATTAGGAACGACAACCAGTAACTGAAATTGAATGAGTTGGGGGGAAATCCGTTGATTTATATATAAAAAACATATTTAGACTATTTTATTAAAATAATAAACTATTAATGCAAATCTTTATCATCATATCGGTCCACACGTTCACATATGCAGTAGATAAAGATATTTTTTTCTTAACGGCTCGATTCATATTTGAATCTAATAACAATTTAAATATAGGGTTATATTATTATTATTGTAGGGAATGTGTTCATGCCAGATCAGAATTCAAGTTCAGCGATCGAGCAAGATTGATAACCTATTGTTGCATATCGATGATGTTGATAATTTAGTTTTGATTGCAAAGCCCGCGTACCATGCAGTGCACACATGCATGGATATGGTAGGTTAAGGAAAAATGGTACGTTGTACAAGATTGTAGATCGAGCTGCTAATTTTGGACCTTCAAGTGGTGTTAGGGATAAACTTAGCATCCATGACATGCATGATCAAGATAATGAGGGTGTGATGTATACATATAGTGCATACATGCATGCCATGCATACGTGGATAGGATTTTTGAACCTTGCGCGATTATGTATTGTTCCCTGCTAAAATTCTTAAGTTTAAATTTTTGTACATGCATATATGGTTTTCTGGGTTTAAAGTTTAGATATGAGGTGAAATTGCGAACCTTATTACCAAATGGTACTGATCTCATAAACATGCTATCTTCAAATAGTTCAATTTAATTAACCCACGAAGTTATAAGTAGTATAGTTAGCTGGATTAAGACCGGAGATTTTAAGGACATTTAGAAGGAGATGTTAACTTTATATGGAGTATTCTATTCAGAACCTCAAGCGTGGCTAGAGCGCGTTTTTGTGTGTCACAAAGTTTCGGCTAGTGTGCGGCGAACTGTAAGCGGTAATATACGAAATTTAAGTGAGCGAACTTTGCTTGCTGTCATAAATACTATTATTTGGCCTAATATATCCATGTGGCTTTAGTTTATTATAGACGTGATGATAACTTAGAGGATTCAGGCTTCTTGTTAGTAAATGCTCTATTTGATTCTGCTTTACAAAAATAAATCATGAAAGCCTGGTTTGCTTTCTGAGAAACTTATTATAAAAAATAAGGGTTCGCTGCATGCTTGATTTAACCAGTGCATGCTTCAGGTCATTAAGGGTATAAGGTGACGGCAACACAAAATATTCGAGTGTTTGGATGCAGCATGATCATGCTAATGCTAATGCTAATAAACGGAGATAATATAAGCTCACCATTTATAATACACACCACTATATATAATAACTTAAATTCACCTATAAGCACAATGATATTCCATCATAATTTTTAACCTGACGTATACTTTATTTTGGATGATAACAACAAATAAGCCTGAATATCATAAGCACATAAGTATGATCATTCTGCTTACACCGATGGCCAGAATACCCTCTAATTGTAACTTACATAACGAATGCTGGATACAGAACTCCAGATCATTTCCGTAATCAATATCTAAATTCCTATTCTTAACGATACAATTCCAAAACTTAAATTCTACGGATAAGCTAGAGCTGCAAGCTGAAGGAGTTCAGCTAGAGCAAGGACTGCAAGAAATTATATATATCAGATGTAGTAGCTCTTCAACTTAATAAACTTTAATTAATGCATCCTAGTTAATGTAAAAATCTTACGATTTTATACCACTTAATTATAAGAGATGATTCAAATACTTTTTTTTTTTACTAATAAATGTAATTAATTAAAGAATATATAAAAATTATTTAATGAAAGAAAATAGTCCCATATTTATACTTCTTGAATATCAGTATAAATATCGCCATCATAAATTTTAACCCAATAATAGTATCAAATACTATAACAAAAACCAATTGAAAACAAAATAGAATATACTATAATATACTATAATATTCTAGTATCAAATAGAATAGAATCGAATGAAAGAATATACTAGAATATAGTAGATATTATAATAGAATATAGTAGATATTATAATAGAATATAGTAGATATTATATTAGAATATACTAGATATTATAATAGAATATACTAGATGATTCTAGTATTAACCAGATTAATGTGTGAAAGATCTCAATAACCAGCTGAAGCTAACAAAAAATCTACCATAAAAAAATTCCAAGTTTAAAAAGGGTATTATATGTGTTTAGTCATGTAAGGTACCATTTGGTATATTAAGTTTTTAACCTGCACGGCTGTTTATTATTGACCTACTTACACCTGAGGGACGTAGAATAGTTGTACATGGTACCAATATTAATTCGTTGTTAATTTTGAGTAGAACTTATAGCTTTTAATAGATCAAGTTCTTTGGCTTGTGATTAATCAGTTAATTTAAAAATATATTTTATGATCAAAATTTTTTTTTCTCAAATCATGCATCTAGGTCAAACATCCTACATTGGTTATGTATAAATTAATAATATTATAAAGTTAGTAAACCTGAGATTGGCAATGATATAAGGTTTTGTTCGATATGTTTGATTTGATAATGAGGTCTGTGATGTCTAGAAGATTCAATCAATTAATAGGTTTATCGGATCATCAACGGCAGTATAATCAAGCATGACAGTATACCATGAGAACGGTAAAATATGATTTAAATTGTAGATTGTACTCTGAACAATGACGATCTACTACGTACGTGGATTAGAACAGGTTTATATCCCTACCAGATAGGTAGTTATTATAGACGATGGTAATCTTAAGGTTGTTATTGCAACTATCATGTTCAACGCGGAAATTTGCTGTGTGACATTCAACCACTGTAGTTTATACTATAAGTCATTGCAATACAGTTGATAAAATTTTTAGCTGTCCATGCTATATCTGCATTATTACTATATGTATTGCAATAGTACCATTAACTAGAATTAGCTAGGTTATGACTATTTAACTATTCATATTCTCTATTCATGAACAGCAGCTGTATTTCTCTGTATAAATGAGGGATGCACTTTCCAAAAATAGCCTACAAAAATACAAGCAAATATTCTGTAGACTAATTTTTAAATAATAATTTATCATACTCACGCATTTAGAACCTCTATGGATGTATGAAAATATGCTGGCATGAATACCAAACCTTAAGTATCCCAAACCTAACTATTGACATTTTAGCCTAGTACCTAATTATCATTATTAAGAAGCCCTTAAGCTTTTATACCTGATCATTTATACATCTGTAGTGCTTTTTTTTTCTCTTTATAATTTATCGATCATTATAATATACTATTTAATTTTTAAAAGGTACCAAAAATGTCTTTAAAATATATAAAATAAATGAGTATAATTAATTAACCTTTTTCAATCTCTTTGGTCTTTTTCACTACATATTTCGATAAAAGTATAAAAGAGCAAGTACTTGAACTATAATAATATATAAGGTTACAAAAACGTATTTTTTTGCGATGGAGCCAACTATATGTGGATTGTATACTTCTAGGCATTTAGAGTATTTATAGTTAACGTATATATGATCTGAACCCAACTGCATGCGTAAGTATTGGGACCATTTTTGATAATCTCAGGTATGGTTTAGAATTTTAGATGTCAACTAATTACTTGAGTACATGAGTTTTCCTTTCAGAATCTTCCAGCGATTCAATTGTTACATTTATTTATTTTTCAAGTATTAAGGATCCTCTTTGATTTCTGTAAAACTCGTTTTTGCTTGTAATTCGCTCGTGAATTTAATACCAGCTTTATCATATTAATACATTACCGAGCATTATTACCCGATACTACAAAAAGAGGAAAGCCCACTGACGATAACTCATGTACAAGTTGTACATAAACAACCATGCTAATTAAAAGGTTTCAATAAAAAAGATACTTCAAAGACCAATTATACAATGTATATATTATTATTTTAATTTGTATTATATAGTTATAGTTATACTGCCGTTTTCAGCTGATAGTTGAAATATTCACGATTAATTATTCTAGAGCTGATTTCTAATAATTGTAATTGTTCAGCAGTTCTGTATGGCTTAAATTATTTCTATCTCGTGTATTGATTGTATTGTTAATCTAGTTATCAATGACCCGCGTCTGGTGCAGAGCCTTGATTGACAGGTTTACTTTCAGAAGTTGCATCAAATGGTGCAGTAATTTCGTCAATTTCTGCAATTCGTTGAGCTTGAACTGCAGATAAGGCAATGATAATAGAGGTGATGATTTTGATTGATAACATTTGAGATGAAGCGTCTTGTAGAGGCGTTTTGATGTTTGATTTGATAAGTTTATGTAGTTTAGGTTTAGAATTTTTGACTCTGATATGAAGTTTAAGTGCAAAAAAAAATTGAAAAAAAATTTGAAATTGAACTTGAAATTGAGGTTAAGAGGTTAAATTTTGTTTTGGTTGTATATACGCAATGTTATGAGATCTCGAGTTGAGCTCGCATATTCTACAGTTGACAATTGCTAATTCAAACTAAATTTTTTTGAATCACTTTATAATTGCTCCTCAATTACACAATTACTGTGAGCTATATCTATGGGGATATAGCTTGTTTACCGTTAAGAGTGTTGAACAGGTTCTTGGAAGTACCCATACCATGGTTGAGGGCCAACTCACATTTCTCAGGTATCATATATATCCATATATATATGAATATGTGCTAGCTTACTTGAATAATGCATTTTTGATGCGAATAAGAACCAACTGTAGTTGAATAATCTGTACTACATGGCATATATAATCGATACGACGCTTTTCCTCAGACACACTATATATATATATAGTAATTATAAGATTATGGCGATAATTATACGTAGAAGGCCAATTGATTTCCACCTTGATTAAACGTGAACATTAACAATTGGTCTATTTAATATGGCTGTTAATACTATAATCATTGCGCGTAGTAATTCTATATGTACTTAAGGTTAGATCTTAACACTAATTATATAGCCGATCAACTTCAATTAACCTACATGTATAAATGGTAATCTAAATTACAATGTTGTGACCGTCAACACCTACCTAAGAGCATAGCTATTGCCAGTAGGGTGCATAAGTCTAAATTCTCAAGAGCTTCAATAGGACTCCTAAATTTTTTGTACCATACATTCGAAGAATATACTAGAATTAAACAGTCACAAATCAAATCAAAATAATCATTAAAATAAATAAAAAGTTATATGTTATATCAAAAAAAAAAATTATAGCAATGTAATTTTTTCACTAAAATTCATTCATCTTCCTCATTATTTTTTGGTTCATCATCTTTTTGGTCTGCTGTTTCTTCAATTGCTTCTTCCTCTTTCTCTTCCTCAACTTCTTTTACAGCTTCTTCTTTATTAATTTTTTTTGCCTTTTTAACTTTTCTATTTTTCCGAACAACTTTTTTGACTTTAGTCTTTTTCATAAATATACCTTTAACTCGTTCTGGGAAATACCGTGATATACCTTCATTAACCCCTTCTTCAACAATTTCATCTGCCACCCTGCCAACACCATCTTTGCCAACTCTACAAACTGTAGTTAACGCAAATGCTGCAATAGGATTAACAAAAAATGGTAGAGCCAATCCTGCCACAGTAACAACGTCGACATGATTGTAAACAGCTTTAGCGGTCTTGGTCCCTGCTTTAACAGGGTTAGTACCCCAATTTTTGAAATATCTACCAACACTCCCCCAATTAACATATTCAGCCGGAGGTTCATCTTTTTCATCAGTTTCAGTCTCTTCATCTTCCTCTTCCTCTACGTATTCTTCATCAGTTTCATACTCAGTCTCACTATCTTCAGTTGGTACATCAGTTTTCCAAATACTTTTCAATTTGTCAATAGTAACCACTTCCTTAACATGAGGTGGTAAGAATGTTGCCAATCCAATTTCAATCCCACCTTCTACCACATTTCCTATAATTACCCCTACCCCATTAACCAATCGTGTTGATGCAAATTGTGTTACTGAACCTGTTAACCCATGCCAGTATGTTTGTTTTTTCTGTTTCTCAAGCTCTTCCAATTCCTCTAGTCGTTTTTGTTCTTCTGCATATTGTATCTGAGCTATGATTTGGAACACCTGTTCGCTGGGTTCCAAGCTAGCCATGTTAGATGGTTCAATTTACTTTTAATTGCTCCTGTAAAATTGAAGATTTTGAAAGTTTTGTAACTGAAAATTGGCTGTTTTTTTTTCTGTTCAAAAATAATGCTAAAAATCAAGGTAGTGGAGTAGCACATGCATGCGCACCCAATTTTTGGCAAAATATACTGTGATGCTAAATCTTAAAGATGTAAATAAACATGGTTCACACTTAGAGTTGAGCGACAATAGAGTAAGCTCCCACTTCTGTACAATGGTGGATTCGTTAGTTATCTTGGCTCCTATAGTTACGAGTACTATAGCTATAGTGGGTAATACAAAAAGACTCCCCAGCGCTGTGAGGCATGTTTGATGCATGTAGTGTAGATAAGCTGAAAAAATCATACTTTAAATTTTAGACACAAATTATTCAATTGTGTGCTGGCGGCACCACGAATTTTTACCCCTGATAAATATCTAACACACTTTAAGATGATTAAGATCCCAGCAACATTTTTTGAAAATTCCATCTATATTTTCAAAAAGGATTCGCGTTAATTAACACGTACTGTCACATTATCATCAAGTCACTTGATTGACAAAGTAGAAGGTAATATTACACAATGAAGTTGATTAAAATTAAAAATCATAAAAATCGCAATCAATTCAAGTAAAAAATACTAATAATACAAATTTAAAGAAATATAAAACTAATAATACAGAAGATATAACTAATATTACAAACCAAACAAAGAAAAAATCAAACAAAAATAGAAAGCAAATACTAAAAATACAAATATCATGAATAACTATTGTGTCATTTCATGAGTAAATAAGAATAAACCTATTTTGGTAAAGTGTTTTTCAATTGTTCATTCAAGTTGGCTAACTTGGAAGTGTTCATGTGGAATTCCTTACCTTGTTTGATCATTTTTTGAACATTCTTTTGTAATGAACCAGTCATTGGTGATAAAGCCATATCAATACCACCACCGACAACATTACCAATTACAACTTCTAAACCATCAGTAACAGATTGGAAAAATGGACCCAAAATGAAGTTGGCTAATGGATCAGATAATCCCAAAGTAGCATAATGAGCAACACTAAAGATGGTACCTAAAGAAGCATCAATTTGACCATCTAACCCAGCAATCAAAGAAGTAACAGCAGCTCGACCGGCATTGGATGGGTCGTTTTTGAATGAGTTGACAACTTGGTTAACTCGTTGGGTACCAACAGTTAAATGAGCTCGAGCATCTTCCCAAACATGCCATGGTGCTCGTTTTTCCATATCAACAATATCTCGTTTTGGTAAAGTATTCTTCAATTGTTCATTTAAGTTGGCTAGTTTGGAAGTGTTCATGTGATATTGTTTACCTTGTTTGATCAATTTTTGAACATTCTTTTGTAATGAACCAGTCATTGGTGATAAAGCCATATCAATACCACCACCGACAACATTACCAATTACAACTTCTAAACCATCAGTAACAGATTGGAAAAATGGACCCAAAATGAAGTTGGCTAATGGATCAGATAATCCCAAAGTAGCATAATGAGCAACACTAAAGATGGTACCTAAAGAAGCATCAATTTGACCATCTAACCCAGCAATCAAAGAAGTAACAGCAGCTCGGCCAGCATTGGATGGATCATTTTTGAATGAGTTGACAACTTGGTTAACTCGTTGAGTACCAACAGTTAAATGAGCTCGGGCGTCTTCCCAAACATGCCATGGGGCCCGTTTTTCCAAACCAAAGTCGGAATTGTCGAAAGATTCAACAACTGGGACTGCTGGAGTTTCAGCAACTGCATTGGTTTCAGTGGATGAGATTGAAGCGGCCAAGGCCATAGTAGCCAAGGTGACATAAACTGCTTTAGTGAAGTAGACCATTGTTTCGATAGTAGTTTATAAAAGAGTGAATAATAGTTGGAAGAGTTATTTTGAATATAATTTACTGTAAAGACTCAAAAAAAGAATGTTTTTGATGATAATGATAAAAACATATTCGAATTCGATTGAGAAATTTGATGGGTATTTATATCTTTCTCGGATTTTTTTAAATTTTTCTATAACAGTTAAGTCCATTCGTGGCACTTTCATTAATGGATATTATGCCACATAATGGCATGAATTAAGCTTAATTGGTCTAGAATTGTTTATTCGAGTCCATTGGTTCCAAGTTCTTGTTATATGTTTTGTCGTTTATTCAATTAGTTGCTCTTTTTTTTTTCAAAATTTTAAAGCATCGTCTATCGTGTTCTAAACCTTAACTATAAAATAGCATAAAGTTTTCCGTCAGCCGCTGGACGGATATTTGGAATCCTAACTCTATTTTTTTTTTTCTTGAAGTTTTAAATTCAATTGCTATGCGTGATTATAAACACAACTATATCAACTAGAATATATATATATATATATTTTTGCTATAGCTAGATAAAGTATTATTATATAAGCTTATACCTAGCATCTAGAGCTAAACTATTTATAAAGAAGAAATGAGAAAATTTCAATTGTTTGAGTATCACTACTGTAGATTAACTGGCTATATTTTACTTTATAAAGTGCATTCTCCGAAATCCGATATCATAATAACATTAATTGTCGACACCGTCATGAAGATGGTAATACGCTCACGCACTTTACGGTTCATAGTTGAACAAAACTTGTTCAAAGTTTATTCAAATGTATCATTAGATATTAGATACAGTTCCCAGTCAACTTGGTAACGTTCTGGACCCAAAAATAGTATGAAAAGCCACTGTTATGCATACATCAAGAGCCTTGAAACTTCGTGTACAAGTACCACATACTATCGTGGGTTCCCCTAGTTATTGTCTAGATCACTACTATAGTACTAGCTTTTAAGCATATATATATGCATTTGATATCTTACTAAGCTTGCGTATATGACAGGTTTATAAATTCGAGATCTCACCTTACTCAGTGTTAAACATAAACGCCGCATGATGTTTCAGATTGTACCATATATTTTTAAAAAAAGGATAGGAATAGGTCGGAAGCCGCACCATCAAAATATACGGATGGAATGGTTAAAAAGCAAGACCTATTGTTACTATGCAAAAGCTTCTTCAAATTGTTAGCTAGATTATTAATCCAAATTCAGCTATCAATGTTCAAAAATATTTCAACTTTTAATTGAAAGAAGCTTATATAATTCTGAAACAGGGGTAGGTGCATCCAGATCATGTTAAGTATACATGTAAGTTGTATATAAGACATGCTATTAATTCAATAAACAACCGATTATTTAACTCAAACTCAACAAAGCTTCACATATAATACAGGTATAGCATGCCATATATAAGTCTAAGGTGGCTTGTAATCAAGCATCTGGATCACCATTTAAGCTTACTTAATTACATTAAGCGTGTTTAATTTGAAACCACATTTCTAAGCAAGCTTAAATTACAATCAATTTAAGATTTCTCGCTTATATTTTACGCTTATGCATTATCAATCCAACCTTAGTTATTATTGCATGCATCCACATTAGATAAAGTAGATTAAAATTTACCATATCCAGCATGGATATGAACTAAACACTTAAGGTTCAAAATACGATTATTTATAGAATGTAATCTGATGTATACAGATGTATACTTTATTAGTTACCTAATATACAACTGACTCAACCATCCTACACCTCTTCAGAACCATCATGCTCAGCTGGTTTCCTTTATTATAGTGCAGCACAGTTATAGTCGGCTCAATCAATAAACTCCAATTGAACTAGTCCAACTCACATTCAATGTTACGTGCAGCCGAATCTGGTTTAGCTTACAAAATATTGACAACCCCCCTCCGCAGATAATTTCATCAAATCTAAATTAACAATCACAAAGCCACCTATTACTAGCTTGTGGTTAACCCTAGCTGAAGTATTGATACTGATGCTGGAAATACACACCAGCCTACACTACAAAAAATAATTATACTTTAAACGTGTTTGCTGCACAAACATGTAGTACCTAATTAGGAGAACTGAGAGTTTTTGGCAATTGAGACTGTTATTAAAAGCTTGCCAGAAGAATAGCATACGAGTAGCGTTATAACGGTATCTTTGAATTGTCATGCAGCTATATATAGCTATAGAACTATAGAGCAATATTTATAGTTTTACAAATGTTTGGTTAGGAAATAAAGTTAATCATGTTTCAAATTGCTTAAGCTTGAATATATCTAGTCTTAAAATTTAGCTTATTAATTAGAGATAAATTTTTAGAATATGTCGAGATCTAATTCAATAATGACAAAAATAACAATAATCTGCATAACAAAAATAGATGTTGAGATTTTACACTGAGAAACATAATAATAACTGTTCATATATGTAAAACTAAAGGCTAGTCTTATTAGCATTTATAAACATTCAGTAAAAAAAAAAAAAAAAAAAAA
This sequence comes from Blastobotrys buckinghamii (nom. inval.), assembly GCA_030579975.1. NCBI lineage: Eukaryota > Fungi > Ascomycota > Dipodascomycetes > Dipodascales > Trichomonascaceae > Blastobotrys > Blastobotrys buckinghamii (nom. inval.). The sequence continues at coordinate 63,853 of JAKTSB010000098.1, forward strand.
AAAAGAACTAATTAGTAGTGCGAGGAGGAGTATAATCATGAATAATCAACCAGCAAGTCGAGTAAATTTGAGCAAATTCAATATCTTTGGAGCTTGAGAACCATTTAGTAATATTTCCCCTCTTTGAAACTGTACCATACTTCTCCAGCTCTTTAACACGCTTATCCAACAACTTTTGTCTAATCTTCCTATCTCTCATATTAATTTTGTTATCACCAGTTTTAACATTGCAAATGGAACTTGGAATCTATAATCATGAGGATCAAATTCATCTAATTCATTATTAATTCTATCTCTTTGTAATAGTAACTGTTGTTCCTCTATTAAACTTTCTTTACTATATTTATTCGTATTTTCTAATAATTCTTCAATCTCTAAACTGTCTTGATTAATCCCGTTCAACAAAGAGTTTGAATAATATTTTAAAGGTTGCGCTAATTTTTATTCAATCAGCCAATCCATTTTCCGTTCGTTGACAGTTTTGCTAACTTCATTAATTATTTCTTTCTTTGCTTTATCGTCGGTGCAGTTAAAAATCTTGATCATAATATCTGATAAATTGTTTAAACCAAGCAATGCAGCAAGTTCCTCAGGTTGTAAGAATTTTAATATTTAACCCTTTTGGATTGAGAACTGTTTTATTAAAATCTGCTAAGTGGGTACTAACTTTATTAAATCTCATAATAACACACAACGTTGAAATTGAAAACATATAGTAAAAAGTGATAATTCCGACATAATTTTCTGATGAAGTCACAATAATAAAAATAATACCAAAGGTTATTAAATATTGAACTTGGAGGGTTTTCCCTCGGGAAATGTTTCTTTTATCAATAAATGATAAAAAAGTTTCCTCGTTGATACCATAATCAGAAAAAATTGGAGGATATGCTAAAGTAAATGGACTACTTATTGAGGATGATTGTGGGATTAAAACTGGTACATTCAAACTTTTTGGGGCCAAATTGTTGGAAGAGGTATTATTTAGAGGTTGGATCATGTATTCAGGTTCATCATAGCTTAGTGGACTAGTAGGTGTGTTTGAACATGATGCTTCCAGAGCGTTAGATAATTCAATATCTTCAACTAACTCATCTTGTTTTAAAGACATTTTAAGGTGGTGTGTGGTGGTGCATGTATATAGTATATATTATTACTTGTATATTTTTAATAACTTCTACAAACTCTCTTCAAATCAAAAAGCCGGTATGTACCGTCTAAATTTGTTTTATAAACCAAATTAACTATATTTTGTGTCAAGCTAGGCCCTTTTTTTCTTTTTGGCATCAGCTAAATATGTATCCAAATGCCATAACGCATGAACCCTAATTATAGCTAATTGTACACGATATCGAATTGATCACTAATTGTTGCATTTAATTTAGCCTATAGGATAGCAATTTTCCAATTGTTAACTCTAGAGAACTATTCACAACACTATTTCGTTACTCTATGCTAATTAATATGCTATGAAGCTGTTCATAATTTCTGAAGAGTTGATTTGGTCATATAAGTAACATATCAAATGATCAGCTCGAGATGATGTATACACACAGTTATAGCTAGTATACTCTAGTTTTATAAAACTCGTATACATTTTAACTACAACCGGTCAGAACTATAGCAAAACCAATTGCTTTTTTAATTATCAACGGTCGATGGTCCTGAAGGTTCCAGTCACGGTATAGGCATATTTTTCCATAATCAATACATACATGCTTGTACAGTCAAATTTATCAATCCAAAGAGAAGTACAAAACTCTAGTTACAATTCATAGCCGTTAGTTATGAGGATATATAGCTGCAGCATGCTGTAAAAGTAATGATCTTACGTAATCGGCCCTTTCTCACTCCGATCCGACAAGCTCTAGTAGGGGTAACTAAGCTTAAACTTAAGAGCTAAAAATTGTGCTTTATATGGATCCATGGATAATGGTGTACTATCCGGATGATTCACAGCTCATCAGTTCTATGCAAGTTTATTTTAATGATTAATTGATTATTACAATAAATTCGTCGCCTCGGACGCAATCTAAACGTTAGCCAGCCTGTGGTCCTTTGAATTCAAATCACCAAATAATTATTTCTGTAGCAAAGCAAGAACTGTCTTCGGTGATGAGCTCACAGTGTCCGCTAGACACGCTTAAATTAGTTGTGAGCACGCCATCGGTCGTGATATTTCTTCATTCCTTTCTTCAAATCAGATAAAGTTCACAATCTATATTCGTTATGGCATTTTTTATCATTGTTAAACGTCAAATTGGTATTGTTTTTATCTAACAATGAAAGGATTAATTATTCGATGATGTATGCATAATGCAGGACATCAGTAGATCTATATATCCATCCATATATATGTATACTCTGTTCGAGTCAACGCAACAAATGCGCTATGGTCTAATTACTTATTGAACAAACTTCCTCATTTGTTCATTGCAATTATTATATAGGAATCTAGGTGGTATTGCTGTAACATTCGAGGATGAAGCGATCGAGTTAAATCAAAATTCCTGTGATGAAGTGTATTTTGTTGGCAGCCACTGGCTGATTAGTGACGTGATAATAAAGTGGTGCTTCGATTGATGATCGTGATGGTATTGTTTCTTCTGCATATGATGAGTTCAGTGATATATATATAAGTATGCAAATATCTTGCATGATCTAATCTGATACGATCAACTATAATATTTTACCCATCGATAATTATTAATTTAATTACCCCAGAAAAATTTTCTTTTAGCTTAATATTTCATACTTTCAGGGTTCTTTTCATCAGCTTAATTATACTCTCTTTAAATTTTATTTGCAGTTAAAAATATTTTTGGCAAATATTGTACCTATTTTTTTTGAAATTATTCTATATATATATGCCGAGTAGAGTATACAAGTTTGATACGGCTTAAGCTATATATATATCCGTATCCGAACCTCGTATAATTTGATTCAGAGATATAAAATATATTTCGTATCATCCGAATTGAGTGACTATAATTTAACTACAATTATAAGTCCATTGATTGATTGATCTGAGCTTTTTGCAATCATGAACAGGGTGGATCGATACTCTAGGCTGCAGGGTACACACTGGTACTTAAAACGATACACAAGAATTCATGATTATTAAAGCTGATTATAAATAGAATATCATACATGCAACTTCTAAATAATTCCATAGGTCTAGGATAATTTCGCCATAATACCACAACCTCTGGTCATCTGTTGACAATTTGTCATCTTTTTGATGCTCGAAATTCCTCACACTTTTAGTAGTATTTATTAGCTGGAGAAAAATCGGAGCTTGATCGAAACCTCAGCCGTTTGCCATACCCCTTTAGGCAAGTAGCTCCTGCTTGATTTGGAAATTAAACGTTTTTTTACTCATCATTTTATTATAAATCTGCTCGCGCGCCGCCGCCGGTCTTATAATAATATTTTTCGATTGATTTGAAATCTGTACCAAAAGAAAAAAGTGAACCTTAAAATACAGCTCACGGCGGTCAGCTTGAAACCGCGAAAACTGCCAAATCTATAGAATCAAAAGCACGTCATGTAAGACATGAATTGAAATTTTTTTTTTCCAAACCTCATCCTGGATTACAAATTTTTTTTCTTCTCGTTATAATAGCCTTATAACATCCATCAAGGGATTAAGTTACCGTCGAAAGCCCGCACCACTTATTATACTGCAGGGAAAACCTTCCTTTAGTATAAATATTTTAAAGATCGCACTTTTAAATTCTTTTTTCCCTTTTTCACATCCACATTCTCATTCTTAACAAAACACATATTTATATCTTATAACAAAAAAAATGACTGTCGACAAAACTGCAAATTTCGGTACTTTAGCTGTTCATTCAGGCGCAGAGCCAGATCCAGTTACTGGTGCGGTTATTGAACCAATTTCATTATCTACAACTTTTGCTCAAAGTGCAGCAGCCAAACCAATTGGTGCCTATGAATACTCACGTTCAAATAATCCTAACCGACAAGCTTTTGAAGAATGTGTCGCTTCATTGGAAAGAGCAAAGTATGCTTTAGCTTATGCATCAGGCTCAGCAGCCACCGCTAACGTTTTACAATCATTGGCTCAACAAGCACATGTTGTTTCAATTGGTGATGTTTATGGTGGGACTCATCGATATTTCTCAAAAGTTGCAGCAACTCAAAACGTTGAAGTTACTTTTACTAATGATATTGAAAATGAATTGGAATCATTAATTCGATCAGAAACTAGATTAGTTTGGGTTGAATCACCATCAAATCCAACTTTAACTGTTACTGATATTTCAAAATTAGCAAACATCATTCAAAAAGTTCGATCATCAAGAAGTGAACCATTATATTTAGTCGTTGATAACACTTTCTTGTCACCATATGTTTCAAATCCTTTGGTTCATGGTGCTGATTTGGTTTTACACTCTGTTACCAAATATATCAATGGTCACTCTGATGTTGTTATGGGTGTTGTTGCAACTTCAGATGATAAGATTCATGAAGATTTACAATTCTATCAAAACGCTATTGGTGCAGTTCCATCAGCATTTGATTCTTGGTTAGCACACCGAGGTTTAAAAACTTTACATCTACGAGCTAAGCAAGCTTCAACTACCGCTCAAGCTATTGCTGAATTATTAGAATCTAGAATTGGCAATGGTGTTGTTGCAGTTTCATATCCAGGTTTAAAATCACATCCAAGACGAGATGTTGTTGCTCGACAACACCGAAATGGTTTAGGTGGTGGTATGGTATCTTTCAGAATTGCTGGTGGTGCTGAAGGTGCTGATTTATTCTGTCAAAAGACTAAATGGTTTACTTTAGCCGAATCCTTAGGTGGTATTGAATCATTATGTGAAGTCCCAGCTGCTATGACCCATGCTGGTATTCCAAAAGATAAACGTGAAGCTTCAGGTGTTTATGATGATTTGATTCGATTATCTGTTGGTATTGAAGATACCGAAGATTTGGTTCAAGATATTGTTGATGCTTTAGATGCTGTTGTATCTAAATAGATTGATTATTATGTTCCAGTTTTTATTTATTATTTATAGATTTTTATACTTGTAACTACTAATAATTGTTATTGCATTTATCACTATTTTTCTATCTTTTTTTGTATTTTTGCTAATATGCGGCTTATATATATCCAATACCATGTTATCTTATCTGATGGGCTTCAGCTCTAACCTTAAGATATCTGCTTTATAATGGATCATACAATTTTAAGTATACTTGACCCCATACTGCAGGTCATATTAATATTAGCCTGATAGCTTACAGTATATCGATATCTAAATAGTGCGACCATAAAATTGTATCGATCGATTGATCATCACAAAACCTAGGCATCAGCTTTTAACAATTGGTATGTACAAATACTGCACATTTCTATATATATATATATTATAACATTGTTTTAAATCTGGGCTCACTTCAAATTCCTTATATATATATATGAATATATAGTAAATTTTTCTGGAGCTCATTTGAGATAACTAAAACTAAGATCTCGAGCGCTTGCATGTATGCAATATTAATATCAATCATTAACTTTATGCATTGTTAGATGGTAATTTCCATATATGAATTCAATTTCTGTATAAATTGAATAACACAGTTTTACCCATTTGTGATACTGGTGTACTAGCTAGCTAACAGCTACATGTAGATCTTAAATTTATCTAGTTGCTCTTTGAGTAGAGGCTGAGCTCATGACATTGCGCTAGTACTAGACTATCTTTTGTACCTTTTTAAATTTAAGTGACAAGATCTCCTGCTCTATTACACTCAAATGGCCCGGGTGATTCAAGAATCACGAATCTTGCCAGTCTGAAATCAATATTATTGAATAAATTCATTGTAATGGACAATCAATCAACTAGATCATGCATGTATGTATATATATATTGATAATCAACTTATGTGCCTGCCACAATAATAACGGTTATAATAATGTATTTAAATTTCCATCTGTTGGCTTCAATGGCCGATATTTGAAAGCTGAGTTTTGTATCCAATTAATTGGGTTTCCCTGTATCCTCTCATGATCTTTAGCATATGATTTAGAGCCATGATTGAATTATAAACTGGTAGCAAGCCATCTCAGGATAGCTACACGGTAATCTGCTCAAGCCCTCATAAATAGTACCAATAAGATGGAGAGAAAGATCTGCTTGAAAGACCGTCTCCGTGCCGGGACATTTTATCGGATGCCGGGTCTTAGAAACCGACAAGCTCAAAACCGGTTCAAGTGCTGTTTTAGCCAACGTTCGCTTTTGTTTTTACAGGTTTAGCTTGTTATCCATTATTTGATTTAGCTATCTCGAAATTCGAGATTCTCACCATTAATTTAGCAGCAACAGGAACTGATCTATTGTATCAATGATGAGACAGGAGTCATCAGATTTCGATAATACAATAATGAATTAGAATGTCGGTCATAACTTTTATATGATAAAGGTTTTTTACAGCTTAGTCATAGTATACATCATTTGGTCGACTCACCTATAGGGTTTAGAATCAAAAGAGGGGTCAAAGCATCATGACGAATGCATATCTCCATAAATGGTACCAGTACAACGTTAAAAAATTAAAACTTATACTCTCAATTTTGATTCATGATAAAGTATCAGCACCGAATAAAAAAAAAGATTAGGATGCCGGAGTTTTGAAGATATTCTATTTCAATATATTACAATTACGAAATATTATGTACCTAACACTAGCTATTTAAAAATTATCAACCTGGCATAATTGTTACACACAAATACCACCACTAATACTCAATAGCAACTTAGGATCATTATTACACAAAACATACCAGCTAGCCTAGGCGTATCACTCACCTCTGTCTGCAGCAAAAATAATACAATATTTTAAAAGCATTCTGAGCGGTTTCGATCTAATAGAGCTAAAAAGATAATATCCATCTTACTTATACAGCTACATCTAGAACTTTATTTTCCATTCAAGCTTGGTTTGATGCAGTCCAATCTTATACAATAATTTACCCGAATCTCTGTACAGTTAGAACAAGAGTATATTGCAGACATTAATTAATTACTTAATCTGGCCAAAAACAAAAGATATATAAAAACTTCTTTCTTCTTTAAAGATGATTATAAATTTCTTGGTAAATACAATCCATCAACTATTTATAATTCAAATAATGAAACTATACAAAGCATCAGCATTCCTTCTTTGCAGTCTCGGTACCGATGCAGTTTATTTAAACCATACAGCAGCCAACTTTACACACCCCACAGTTCATCTAGGTAATGATATAATTACCGGGGTTTATAGCGAACAATTTAATCAAGATTTTTTCTTGGGGATCCCATTTGCTGAACCTCCAATCAATGATTTAAGATTCGAACCGTTGAAACCTTTGAACAAATCACTACATAAATTTAAGGCTAACAAATATGGTCCATCATGTTATTGGGCTGGCCCTGAAAATGTCACCGACAATAACAATCAAACGTTGTCAGAAGATTGTATGCAATTAAATGTTATTCGACCCTCTCAACACTTAAAAAATAATACCTCATTACCAGTTGCAGTCTGGATTCATGGTGGTGCCTATGAATGGGGTAGTTCAATGAGAGATGTGTATAATTTATCTTACCCTGTTCAACAATCAGTTGAAGGTGACACACCAATTATTGCCGTTTCAATCAATTATAGATTAAATGGGTTTGGATTTATGGGTTCAAGAAAACTCAAAGAAAAAGGTGGGTTAAATTTGGGATTAAAAGATCAAAGATTTGCATTGAAGTGGATAAAAAAAAATATCAAACATTTTGGTGGAGATCCAAATAAAATTACAATCTGGGGTGAATCTGCTGGTGCTATGAGTATTGGATTACATTTAGCTGCATATAATGGTAAAGATGATAAATTATTCCATCAAGCTATTATGGAATCTGGATCTGCAACATCTTTCCAATTCCCAAGTATGAATTACATGGAATCAAATTACCAAGATTTGTTAAAACAAACAGATTGTGATGATTTAAATTGTTTAAAAAAAATATCAGCTGAAAAGTTAGCCAAAATTTTTAGTGAACAAATTATAAACGGTAGATTTTATGTTCCAATGATTGACGGTGAATTTTTAGAAAAACAGCCAGGTCAGCAATACTTAACTGGTGATATTGTCAAGGTCCCAGTAATTGCAGGTACAAATATGGATGAAGGTACATCATTCCCAATCATTGGCCCAAATGGAACTGTCGATACAGACCTAGATCTACAGTATGGCTTACATCAAAAATATCCATTATTAACCGATAATGAGGTTAAAATTTTGATGAATTTATACCCAAATGATGCATCAAAGGGGTGTCCATTTGGTACAGGCCATTTATACAGTAAAAATAAAACATTAGGTTTACAGTACAAACGAGCTTCTGCAATTGGTGGAGATTTAACAATGGCAGCACCAAGACGATTTACTACCGAAATGTTATCAAATGCGGGAGTGGATGTTTATTCATATCATTGGAATCAATCAGATTTCGATCAAGATCCAGCTTTAGGGGCATTCCATTTCCAAGAAGTTCCATTTGTTTTCCATAATAATGCAAAAAATTTCACTCAATCTTCAGCTGCTACAATTGGTCCAGATCCTTCAGGTGAAAAAATGAAATTAGCTGAATTGGTTTCAAGATATTTCATGAGTTTTGTTGCTACTGGTGATCCAAATAATGCTAAATTAAACAAGGCGAAAGGTTCTGAAAAATGGGTTGAGTATGGCAAAGAACATAGTAATTATTATTTTAGTAGTGAGAAGAATTATAACGAAGATGATGGGTGGAGATCTGCAGGTATCAATTTTATTAATTATCAACTGAGTGATAAATTATTACAACAATTATATTAGATATTAGAGGTAGCTGAGATAGAAAAAAAAAAATTAGATGTCATCTTTAATGCAAGGTTGACCGCTTTGTAGTATTACAAATATATATACAAATATCTGGAAATAGTAATAATTAGCTAAACTAAAACTTGTTAAGCTCATATCTCCTTCAATCATAAGTGTATCGATCAACGGGCCAAGATTTTTATAGCTAATTATCGGCTTATAGTCTTCTATTTTGCAATGCATGACCATTTGGTATATACAATGTCTATCCTTAATGCATGTATTGATATAGAATTTTGGAATTTAAATATATAAAAATCTGATACTGAACCGACTATTTATCATGTCCATGTGCCCTTAGCCGCATTCATATAGTAGGTTTCTAGCCAGATCGATATCACTCACTTTGATATTTAGCTAGCTACATACTAAAATATCCAGACCTTTGTACATTCTTACGACGGCATCTGCCATTTACAAAGCAGTAAGTCCATCCACCGACACATATGACTTATAATTCTGTCTGCTAATTGAACCTATCATGTTTCACCATTCCCAGTAACCCGATCGGCTGTTTTGGCGCTCAAGCCAGTTAGTTTTTAAGCCGCTTTTACTAAAGCCTTAGAAAAAAAAAAAATGAACGCATGTAAAAGATTAATTATAATTGCAACTAGCGCGAGCACAGCCGCTCAACGCGCGTATACCAGCTCCGGCTATCTGTGCAGCTCTCGCTTATCTAACTCCAAATTGTGATCTCGCGATCGACTTGTCATATTTTTGATGTTTAAAGCATTGATCAGTATTGACGAATCATGATTGAGGGAAATGTGTGATGATAACTTACACCATTAGCGAACTGGACAGATTGTACGCTGCGACAATGCATAGTTATTGTAATGCTTTGTAGTAAGTATATGCCAATGCAGTTTTATTTATTTGTAAACTCTTAATTAGGTTGACACAAAGCTCTATCGATGAAGGGCTGAATTCAAAATGATTGTAAGCGGCGTATTTTTTATAGTGTTGCTTTAAGCAGGCCAAATTACCATGCATGCATGCATTATGACATGACAGGGGACCCACACACCTACCAATTTAATAAGTATGCTGATGATGAAATCTCAGGGTTTTAGTTTCGAATCCACAACAGAAAATCTATATATTATAGATTAGATCTAGAATTTTATTTTGATATTTTTTTATTTTATTTATGTTTTAGGTATAGTTTGGAGGTTTTCGAGAATATCACCTGAATATTAAAGAGACAAATCCTGCACGATAATACAAAATATTGGATTACAACACGAAACTAAGATTATTAGATAATTCGTAACTTTTCACTGCTGCTGCTGCTGCATATGAAAGCTTTAGTGTTGAGAAAAAATTTACTCAAAAAAGAAGCACCACTATTACATTCCTAACACTAACATCAAAATTTATTTATTTTACCAGCAATAGCATCAGATAGTATCAAATATTACCCTGATTATATATAGTATACTCACTAACACTAAACAGCACTAAAATAATATATGAAAGAAAAGTAGTTGAAACATGACGGTAACAGAAGAAGCACCACCACCATACTCATTCGAACCATCAACAGACGAACTTCAATTAGACCCAGAAGGTCATAATATTAATAATGATCCCGGATCATCAACTTCTAACACAACCCATCGACGTAATATTAGTGAACCGTTAGTACCATCATACACTCAAAGTATTACCACACATCATAGATCCAACACTTCGGCGCATATAAGGGTCAACAATGGCTTGGAACAAGATGAACGCATTGACGATCTAACTAACAGAATAACTAGAATTCGTGCAAGAATTGCAGCATTAAACGTTATACAAAGCCAACAAGAGCAATCACCACAAGCATCTACTGACACAAGAGTTAGACCACCTGGATCACAATTAACCCCTGAGTTAGTCAATTCGAACATTAAACTGTTGAAATTATTCCATTCTTTAAAATCAAAAATTGAGCAAACAGAAAATTTATTTGGTATTGGGAGCAACGTTGTAGCATTAGGTGATGGAACTTTTACTTCGGTTGAAAAAAAGATTCGAGAAAAACGATGGGTAGTTTATATAACAAGAGCAGTAGAAAGATTTGAAGTTTGGTGGAAAAGATCGGTTATTGATCACCAAAATGAAACTTGTAATAATATATTAACATATGAAGTATTAGGAAATAGATCAAAAACAAGATATGGTCAAATGTTAACTGATGATTATATAAATTTCGCTTACCCAATGAAATATATTCCTCCATTAGATGTTTTATTAGTTTGGTATAGTTATATGATGAACCCAGATCGATATGTTGAAGATTGCATGAAACTGGGAGATAATCAATGGTATAGTATTGGATTTCCAATTGATATAGTTATGGAATTTGTTGATGAAAATTTAAATTTTAACCCAACTAATGAAATTAAAGAATTCTTTGAAGGACAAACTGGTAAGAAATGGGATAATTTAGATGATTTTGATTATTTAAATTTGAAATGTCCCACTTGTGGAGTTATTAATCAAGTTGAATTTGTGATTCCTTATACACTGGGGGATACATCAACTAAAAGAGGTACTGGGTATGCAGAGAAATTGTTTAGTAAAGAATGTGATGCTTGTCATTTTGAAATTACTCATAATTCATTAGTATTAGAAAAATTTAAACAACATATTAGGTTGGCATTTTTAGAAGATATTCCGTTACATGGTACTTATTATTCCAACAATGATTGCTCACCTTTGGTAGCTCAAAAGACTGGGGATTATATTGAAACAATCGAAAGTATAGAAGATTTGGAAGAATTAAGGACATTTATTTTAACTGTTATAAACTGGGGTGGTGACTCTGAAGAACGATTAGCAAGATATTGCTGTGATTTATATTACGATAATTATAGCATTTTTTCAATGAATTTAGTAAGTGCAGTTACAAGACAAAGTATTTTTTTAGAACAAATGAAAAGAGTTGAATGGCTAGATCGATCAAAGAGTCAAGTATACATCAATAAATACAAAAACCTACTTTCTCTATTGAAAGAGGTAGATGAAAATGGTAAATCGCTAATTGGACCAGATTTGCTAATCCCAACAGTTGATGTGAATGTAGCGTGGCAAGCTCATATACTTAAAACCAAAGATTATGTAGAATTTGGCTGGCAAAATTTTGGATATTTAATTCCTAAAGATATACCGGTTGAAGAAGTCTCAGCACTAGAATCTTTTGATAAAATTTGTTTAAAATATTATAAAAACTTTAGTGTAAGTTTGACTAATTGTCATTGCTGGCTTTGTCAATGTATTGCAGTATCTTATACCAACACTAATGGGTTGAAAAATATGTTTGCATCCACCAAAACTTGCTTGTTAAGTACGGCTAACCCACATGTTTATCGACGTGATTTGAAACAGATGCATATGGTGAATTTCAATAGTGTTAGTGTTAAAAACTATCAACCGCCTGAAAATAACAACGTTGTAAGAGATCTAATGGCAGTTGATGCTATCTATGCTTCAATAGGGAAAAGATTTAAAAAAGTTTCTACTAGTGGGATGAAGAAGATTAGCTGGGAAATGGGGGATTATACTGAAAATATCAAACGAAGAATGGAGACCACGTTTGGAATAAGAGGTTTATTTAATGATTGGGGGCCTTTCAAACAAGAAGATTTAGATATGGGTATTTATCCTTATAATCCATTCCAAGCTTTTAAATTGAAGTTGATTTGATTGCTTTGCAGGTTATAGGTTTTGTAATGTTCAAACTAATTTTATAGAAATATATCAATAGATTGTTGTATTTTTATATATCCCAGAATTTATATTGATATAGCTGTTATAAAGATGAATTTATTTTGTAGAAATATACTATGCACTATGGCTAAACATTTCTCTTTAATATAGCCAATCAACTGTTTATAATTCTTAATTCGAAACCTGGCATTCCCATAACGTGTAAAAAGCTACAGCAGAGTCGCTTAAGTGCTTACCAAAACTTAAGAAGTTATCTCGCTAAGTTAATAAGCCTTGACCTAGCTGCGTACAAAGTTGTACAGATCTCCAAGTGATATTTTAAAGCTCAGTTATCTATAACCCCGATCGATCTAAAACGTTCAGATCTACTACTCATGTTTAGGAACTTTAAATTAACGAAGCTTTAGTATCCATCCTACACTAATCCTAGTTATAAAACCCTAAAGCTTTGAGAACGTTAAAGCCGTTTGAGATCTTGAGTCAATTGATCTTTTAACGTTTTGAATTAAAAATTAACCACTGCATAAGTAGGAAAATTAAAAAAAAAATTAATTTTTCTACACTGCGATCAAACTTTAAATTTCTATAGATAAATGATGATGCCATATTTAAAAAGAACCATATACATCTTTGATAACCAACTGCTATCATCATAGCTCAATATTAGAATAAATTTGAATATTACAAATAATTAGTCAATTTGGCGCTCATTGCAATTTTGAACATCTGAAATACCAGGCGTCAGCTCGACTAGTTATCGGTGACAAACAAATGTAGAAGTATAAAGACACAAACATATAGCTACTCTACAGAGCAATAAATGAAATTCAATAGATACATGATAGAGAAAATTTTATAATTCATGGTGCTTTCATAGATAAAATGGTTGCAACACGAAAAAAGGGGTACAATAGGTTTTAAGATTTAAGAAGTTTGGAGACCAAATTGAACACATCCCTTTTTATTTTAATCTATCACAAGCGGGGGCTTTTGTATCAGATCCCCCAAGTTACCACTGTAGGTTAAAAAGTAAATTTGGAACCTTTTTGAGCGTAATCTAAACAGATCGGCCCTAATTAATGCACAAATTAATTAAAGCACTAATGCTATAATCATCAACATACCTAGGTGGTAAAAACTGACCAACCATTAATTGATAAAAGGATTACATGTATTTTCAAATCGACTCCCCTATCCTATTCTATGGATAGAGTGGACTTCCATGGCGCCATGAATCACTATTATTCATTGCAAGCGCAAATAAATTTTAATAATCCGGATTGGGTTCCATTAAAAATTAAGGTTTTCTATAGAATTTAGATACTGGTTGTGTCCTCAAATCTCAGGATAAAATAGATTGATATTGCCACATAGATGTCAAGTTCTTATTGAAGCAAATCTGAATGGTTCACTACTGCAATCTATTACAATTCATGAGCGAGGTGCTATAATTTATTCCAATTTAAAGATTCTATTCCACTACTTCAGAATTCATGGATCTCGTGCAGAGATAAATTATAATGAAATTACTTGATTCGACTTAATATTCTAAATCAAAAAAGATACTCTGAGATTCTTCCAAAGAATTAATTCTATAGTTTATTTATTCCCATGGAGATCGATTCTATCAGACTAACAGCATACGCAGGACATACAGTATCTGTATGTAGGTCTAGGATCACGAATACGGTGGTTTAGCGTTAGCAGAATCTGAGCTTGAGAGCTCTAATAATTATTATTACCGACAGAATCCCTGAAACAGTGTAGGATTATAATAATACTTTCATGTCAATTGATTGGAAAACATTCAGTACCAGTTTCTTTTGCGAACAAAATTAGCTCAAATTCACATGTAATAACGATAATGTGAGTCCAGTTGTACTGGTACTTGCACGTTCTTCAATTGCAACCTGGTAAACAAAAACCTCTTTGAACCAAACCCGAAAATCACAAACCATACTTGAAATTTATCTTCTAGTTATGCATCAAATTGACCTAAAAATCAATGCTTCAATCCTCATCACAAACTCAACGGATGCAAAAATTGATTAATTGGATTTCTGCAATGATGATTGAACGAGTAAAATTCTACGAAAATTCTGGATTAATACCCCTCTCATTGTAGCTTCTGCCATACGACATACAACGTACCATCATCATGAAGCAGTAGTACTCCCAAGTTAGGATCCTTAAATTATTTATACAATGCATGGTTGTACCTGGCTGAAATACATGGATTAAAACTTCTCTTCAATTTTCAGATGCAACGATGGTAATTAATTTCATCAGCATTTGGTGGCTGCATTCTATAGAATCCATCATCATCATGATGATTAAAGGTACCATATTTTTGGCAGATCTACATTGCAACAACCCACAATTTTAGTACCAATTAATGAATTAAAACCATGCATCGCGATCCCATCACTCTATAGAACATTTCAGTCACCTTTTGATCTATACTTTGAGATTCTAGAAATAAGTAACTCGGTAGGCTGATTTGGTCAGAGTACCGGTTAACTTAATTAAGGATGCTTTTAAAATCTAAATTGTATAGCTGAGCAACATTGTAAAGTAACATATGGCAGTGTTTTTCAAGGATCAGGTTCATGCGCGCAGATCACTGAAACTTCCACGTTCTTTGCATAAAAAAAAAAAATAAAAAAAAAACATCCACTCTTATACTCTTCATTATACAAACGTTTTGAAATTCCAACTTTTGTTTTATGTTCTCCAACGGTATCAAGACTTGAAGCAAAATAAAATTATTCCCTCAATTAATTTATTAATTATGCAATGCCACAAGCATGATCAATCAACGTTGATTCGAACCCGCGGTGTTCAAATCCTGCAGCATGATGACTGAGACCCTCTTTTCTGGATCACATCAACGTGCCATAAATAGGTCAATGGTAATTTCTTATTACCAAAACTTTCTACAATTCATTTGAAATTTACTGGTATAAATACCAAAGGACTGCCATCCCCCTTTTTTTTGTGATATATTTTTTTCTCTCTCTCCACACTATATTTAACACGAATCACACTTTTTTTTCTAGACAGTGTCAGCAAATAAGATATAAAAATTTAAAAGTTTGGATAAAGCGTCTAAACTTTTGAATTTTAGTACAAAAAAAGTGAAAGCACGAACAATGGATGCTGCTTCAGCTCCAAAAAGAAACGCCCCAATCAGTGAAAATGCAGATTGCACGAAATTTTTACCACAAGTAGATCAATTAGTTACACATTTGAAATTATTAGAATGTTTTTATTATTTAAGACAACAAATTGAAGCAACTGATGGGATTTTTGGTATTAATGATGATTCACCGATTATAAACATCGGTGATAACAATACAACAGATAATGATTATAAAATCATTCGAGAAAAACGGTGGAGTATTTATTTATCAAGAGCGGCTGAAAGATTCGAAGTATGGTGGGAAAAATGTATCAAACCTGCACATCAATCAAAGGATCAAAAAGATGTATTAATTCATCAATCAAGACCACCAAATAATAAAATTGTTAAACCTTGGCCAGAATTACAACCTGAAGGATATCAATGTACACCTGAAATGTTACCACCAATTGATGTTGCAATGTGTTTACATGCTTATATGCTAAATCCAAGATTTTTTTTGGAAGATTGTATTTTAGAAAAATTGGGTGCTTTTTATAAAAAAGGCTTACCTTGGTCATTAGTTGAGATGGTTATTAATAATAGTTTTGAATATATCCCAGGTGATGAGGCAATTAAAAGTTGGGAAGAAAGAACCGGATTGAGTTGGGATAATGAACAAGATCCTTTAGAAAAAGAATTGGAATGTTATAGTTGTAAAGAAAATTTTAAAGTATCATGGTATGATTCAACAGGGAATGGATTAGGATATGGTGAAAGAGATTTTAAACATGAATGTTCCAAATGTCAAGCAACTTTCAGTCATGCAATTTTAAGATTACAAAAATTTAAAAATCATGTTAAATTAGCAAGTGAAAAAGATCGACCAATGCAAGGTACTGTTAATTTTGAAAATAAAGTTAATTTATATCCAAATGGGTTATGCTTAGTATTAAAAGAACATTTATTAAATGCTCCATCAATGAAACAGGTAAGGTTAATTTTTGAACATGCAGTTGAAAATAAACGAGTTAAAGGTATTTATACCGAAAATGTTTCTAATAACCCAACTAAAGCAGAAAGAATTCAATTAAGACATATGTTATCCTGTTATTTTGATTCTCATGGTTTATTTTCAAAAGATTTGGCCAATGCTGTTGTTAGACAAGCAAGTTTTGTTGAAAAGATGCATAATTTAGCATGGTATAAAAGTCCAGCATGTCATAAAACTGGATATAGATGTATTGAAAAATATGATCGATTTTTCACATTAATGGAAAATTATCCAAAATTATTAGCTGTTCCAACATTAGATGTTGATTTAGCATGGCATACACAACAATTATCACCGTTCAATTATTTTGAATATTCTTATAAACGAACAAATAGATTAATTAATCATGATGATAAAGTTGATGAAACTAATTTATCAGATGGGTATGGACAAACAACCAAACTTTATGAAAACCGATACAATGAACCATATAGTGAATGTTTATGTTGGTATTGTGAAGCATCAAGAGAAGATGAACGTTGGGGTATGGATTCACCAAAATTTTACAACCAATTTTATAACAATGTTAAAGGAAGTTCAACTTTATTACAACAATTAAAAGATCCTCATGCAAATCCTCATATTAGTTCACATAATGCTTGTAGAACTGCAGGTATGGATCAAGAAACTAGAGATCAACATGCTTCGGTACTAGCTAAACAATTATTACAAGCACAAGAAAAGAGACGATTTTTATTCCCTGCTGATGCAAAAGCTGATGGTCCTGAAGGTGAAAGTAGAATTAGACATTTGGATTTGGCTCCTTATCCTAATAATGCCCCATATGCTATGAGTAGTGGCATGACTCCTGGGTTGTTTAAAGTGCATCCGTTATGTATGGCTAGGCATCCGAATGAAGCTGAATGTGGTTCAGGATGTGTTGGTGGTCCAACTAGTGCTGGTGGTTGTGTTGGTAGTATTAATGGTAAAGATGGTGGTGGTGGTGCAGCTGGTAGTTGTGTAGGTGGTTGTGGTGGTATTTAATTGGTGCACTGGTTGTATTGTTGTATTTTTTTTTGTATAGAACACTTTGTATTAGTTTTGTTACTAAATATTCTTTAAAACAGACCACCAAAAAATTAATTAATGCATGCCTGCAGAAGTTCAATTTAAAAAAGTTCTATAAAACTGTAATTATATCATCTCTAGGTTAAGATTAGGCAGGACTGTATGGTTAATATGTCTCAATGTAATATTCTCTTTAAATTTAATTACAATTACGTTTGATAAGTCTGCAGCGCTGCCATATGAACATAATATATGGATGGTATTTATGTTTGAATTATATATACTATTATAATATATATATATATGTACTGATTATAATCTTCAGGTAATATTTATGTTAGTAGCTAGCTAGCTGATCTTTTAAATTTCAACCATGTATATATACTCAAAGCAATGACAACTTAATAAACAGAAGTGTAAAAAAGATATCTTCAGACCAGAGATCTCGGGGTTCGAAATTCTATCAATTAGATATCTGGAGATAAACTACCAATTAAAGTAAAGATCGATATGGTATGTACAAGTACAAAGCATAACTCGAATTTCGAAGCTGTAAAATTATTAAGCACTACAGTATAGTGTTTTAATTTTAAATTAGGCTACATCACAATAAAAACAAACCTATACCGGTAGTTGAGAAGCCGTTATACTTTCTGTAAAACCATAGAACGTGGGCACCTATATAGAACGTGTGCACCTATATATAGGGCTCGAAATATCGGTCGCGATCGATGCTGCGAATTTTTGCGATATTCAAAGATTTCGAAAGCAATTTACTACATGTTGCAATATTGATGATGATCCCTTGTAGACTGCTACATATGTACGTATATATATAAGCGCTATATCCATGGATAATATGCTATATCTATAGTGTAATTTGTTGCATGCTATAGTACCACTCAAATTGGCCCATGTCCTTTTTTAAGCAAAACCTTTATTCTGAAAAAAAGGAAATTATATCGGAATCCCGACGGAGATTTTACAGGAGAAATACCATCAGAATATTGGAATGATCCCAGATCGTTCTCCTACATGATCCCAATTAGATGTAATAACGTAATATATTA